>CM061141.1:273872779-273903162 GCA_030789695.1 Scilla litardierei | reverse complement strand
CATTGGATTAAGGCATACCTACTGGATACTTTCTTTGCAGGTATGAAAATGTTAATACGATAGAGACTGTTGTAAAAATATATGATCAAAATAAACTAATCATATGATATTCATTTCTTGTTTTGTGTGTTAGCGTCCAGCAAAAGGAGTGAAAGCCTGAACTCGTATTTTGATGGATACGTAAACTGTATGACTCCATTATACGAGTTCATTGATCAATATGATAAAGCGGTAAAATTTCAATGAAACAAAGAGGAGAGAGAAGATACTTTTTGTATGAGGAACAACCCAGAATTTAGCGGCATGCATAAGTTAGAGGTTCATGTCGCAAAGGTATATACTTGAAACATATTTTCCATTTTTCAAATTCGGTTCAAAAATACTTTATACTGGCGGCATGAAAGGGTGAGCATGGATGGGGATACGACCACATATAAAGTAACTATGCGGATTGATGGAAAGAGCTACTTGCATAATGTTCAATGCAATATATCTACGGGAATGTTCAGGTGTACGTGTGCAATGGTTGAGACTTAAGGTTTGCTATGAACGTAAATTTTATATATCATGAAGCAAAGTATGATATGCAAGCCATCACTGAGAGATATATTTTACTAAGGTAGACTCTAAATGCAAGATATATCATCATGAGTCGTGTGGACTCTTCGACTAGCATAGTACACGGAGTGCGTCTAAATCAAATTACTCCACTTCAAACCTGGAGACTTCGTTCAGCATTCGATAAAGTCAAGAGATCCCCTTCTGTTTGATGACGTCTTTGGGTGGGCAGACAGTTTTTGGACCAACATAATACGAATGATAAAGCACAAACTGCTTCTGAAGATCCAAGCACTCAGGTGGGGTCCAATGCACCCATCAAACAAGAAGTGGGAGTAAATGATGTCATTATGCATGATCCTGCAAAAGCAAGAACTAAAGGACGACCACGAGTGGTGTCAACGATTCTGTCTGGAATACAAGTCTCACAAGAACACAGTCAAGCAAGAACAAGGACGTGCAGTGTTTATGTAGAAAATGGTCATGACATGAGAACTTGTCGTATGAGTACAGCTGGTAGAAAGAAGGTATTTTTGCTCAAACGTTTACTATTTTATATACTAGTATAAATTAATTTAACATCATTGCCCCATATTTTTTGTAGGAAAAATCTTTGCCCGATGACTTAACAAGGCTTTGATATGAAGGCTGACATTTTTATATATCATAGGTAACAATTGTGTATTAGCTTGGAAGAAATATACTACATGCATCTGTCATGGAGATAACAATATAAATGCGATGAAACTAAACTGGTTCTCTTTTGAAATGGTTATTTGAAAACAACAGCCTCCTATATTTTAGGCCAAAATGCAGCTATTGTGGCGTTAAATTCATAGGGCTGGGGGGTCCAAATTGAATCTTAAAACACAAAGTCTTAATTACAAGCGTATGAGGATGATTCCTATCATTCAAGACCTATATCTGCTGCTGTGGATCTCAGATCTTATAATTTATCTGTTGCTGCAGATCCTGACAATTGTCAAGAAAATTAATGTGTTTAAGGAGTAAGAAGAAGAAGCAGAAGAGCTGAAAAGAATGAAGAGAATGAAGCATGTAGCTATGCGCGATGAGTAATTGCGGGTAATTGTATACAATTTTTCTCCACGCGCACAACGGTTACAACTTTTACCGGTTGTGCACGCTAAGCAAAACTTGGTAATTGTACAAGTTTGTTAAGCGCACACAACGTTCAATAATTTTGCCGGATGTGCGCGCTGAGTAATTTGGGCAATTGTAAATATTTATGCTCCACGCGCACAACGGTTACTATCTTTGACGGTTATGCTCGTTGAGTGAAGTTGGTAATTATAGATAGTTGTGCTCAGCTCGCACAATGTTCAATGTTGTTGTCGTTTGTACGAGCTGAGTAATTGTAGGTACTTTAAGTTAGCATCACGCAATTTTATAATGTGATGCAATTGTATCAAATTTAATGACATTGTATTAAGGTCCGTATTCCAACATACTACAAAGTTTATGCATTCAAATGTACATAACACAACTAAGTAGAAACTACATCGAAACATTTTGCAACATCACAATTTGGAACTGGTAAGCAATTCAAGCACTGGAATATATTAGCGATACATGGATTCCCACCATGAAAAAATTACAACTTTGTTGCCATTTATGAGCTGCTCCATCAGCTCCATCAGCGTCACTTGCTGCAAGTATCTTGGCCATCTGTCCCATGTATGCATTGATGAAGAATCAGTGATGAACACAAAACAAAGCATAATTAAGTAAAAAAATATTGTACAGGTAGACTTAGAATAAGATAGAACATTTATTATCAACAAGCAGTGATGTCTGCAACAAAGGATCAAAGAACCTATGCAAGCAGTGAAGTCTGCAATGAAGCAGGTGTGCCTGGAAGGGGTGATAGCTTCAATGACGACGAACCGAACATATGAAGGAGCAAAGAATATATTCGAATCAATATTTTGTGATGTATTCAATTTTGGCATCACGTCACTTGTCGCTAGTATATTGTCCATCTTTGAGTGTTGAAGACACAGCAGTGATGAAGGAAAAAAAATAGAATGTTGTAGAAAAAATATCATATAATTAGAATCAGATAGAATAAGATAGAATAAAATCATCAAGAAGTGTAGTGGTTGACGAGGGATTGTGGGTAGTGAAGCCATTTAGAGACAAATTGGACTGGCCATGGATGAGGATGAGACTACAGTAGAGTTACTGGGAGGCAATACAAGAGACCCCATGAGTCTACAGTAAATTTCTCGTGATTATACAGAAGAATGCTCGTGAATCTACAGGGGGGATTCCTAACAGCCAGATGTTGTTCCAAATAATCTATGACCGTTGTGGTGCGCGTTGCGCAAAAGTTATAGCCTGTAACAATATTGCTTAACGCGCACAACCGGTAAAAAGATGGCCGGTATGCACAGTGAGCAAATTATTTATGGTTAATCAAAACTGCTCAAAGCGCAAAAAGGGCGTATAGTTGGACCTTTGTATGCATTGAGCAATAGATATTTTGGTTAGCATAATTGTTCAATCGACGTAAGTAAAAGTAATATTTCACCAACAATTTTGTAAACTTGTTTCAGCAGCAGCGTAAGGATCGATATAGCAGTATACATTGACATCACAGAGAGATCAGGGTATAATTGACATCAACAGCGTCATGCTCGATATGCTGGATAAATTTTACATGATGTTGTGCGCTTGGAGTAATTTTATACGAAAGTAACCTGTTTATCCTTGACGCGCACAACGGGGTATAATTTTACCCGTTGTGCGCGATGATTAATAATACTTCAAAAATATATCGCTTACCCCACACGCACAATCTGTAAGGCGTGCTGAGTAATAATACTCTTCTCTAAACTGTTTTAATACCGCGAACAACTCGTTATAATTTAGAAAGTAGTGCACGCTAACTAAAATGTTGTGTATGGCGCAACTGTTTTAATGCACATGGACTGGAAAAAAATCGTTGTGTGCGGCGAGCAATTCTGATTTTTGAGTGGTTATGTGTGGTGAGCAATTCTGAGTTTTGTGTAGTTGTGTGCGCTGAGCAATTCTGAGTTTTGAGTGGATGTGTGCGGTAAGCAATACTGAGTTTTTAGTGGTTGTGTAAGGTGAGCAATTCTGAGTTTTGAGTAGTTGTGTGAGCTGAGCAACTATCCCATGCTGTTTCGTGACCCGTATCTGTGTATCAACATTGGCCCCCCGTGATTCATTCTCGAGATATAGCTCCGATCGAGGCCGAATCATAAGTACTTTCATTAAATGGGGCACGATATGTAGTGACCCTGTGCAATGAGGAACAAACACTAGAGATGTGGTGAATAGTGTTTTATAGAATTATAAGGAATTTACGCCAAATAAAACCCTAGTTAACCAACAAATGCGGAATGAAAGGAATGAACAACTACTCAAGGAATAATGCAAAGCTAACAAGCAATCTACCCTGATTCGGTGCCACCCAAGTCTCCCCGACGTGTTACCGGTGCCCTAATCCATCAACACCCGGATCCCCTCCGGATACTGTAGCTAAACCACTAGAGCTTTCCTTTAGCCCACTTACGGAAACCCCACAAGTGCAATCGACCTACAATCGATGTCCGTGTATCCCACAACCCGGGAACACGCAAAAACCTTAATCCCACAACTTGGGATTAAGCAAACTCTCACAAACCGAGAGCAAAACCTTGTCTTGACTCACACAACTTGGGATCAAGCCAAACCTCTCACCAACCGTGAGTATACAACATATATGAAGTATAAAGAATGAAATATAAAACTTCTTACCACAAAATCCTATGCCTTGAGAAATACTTACCAAAATAGGGCAAGAATGGATTTTGAGGAAGATGAGATCACCAAACCCTAGCTCCACCAAGATGCACATCAATAGATGGCTAGGGAAAAGTTGGTGACTTGGATTCAAGCTCTTAGCTTGAGAAGCTCACAAGGGATGAGAATCTCTCTTGAGGAATTAGTGCTCAAAGAGTAAGGGAGAGATTCTTGTGAGAAGAGAGAGCTTAGAAATGAGAATGAATGGCTCTTCTCTTGGATGTGAAAATGTCTCTAATTTCAGCCTTGAATCCCTGGTTTGAAGCACTCAAACTTATATAGGGAAGAGACAAAATGGTCACAAAAATTGTGGCATTAAATGCCCCAACGGCTATATTCTGAAGCTGCTTAATCGGTCTAAGAAGGATCACTGACAGCTTAGTTTTGCAACTAGTCGGTCGGTGAACCTTCTTGGACCGACTAGAAGGAAGACATCGAAGATCAAGATATGAAGAACTAGTCGGTCTAAGAAGAAACGCCAACCGACTAGATCGTTATTTAGTCGTTCGGTGAACCTTCTTGGACCAACTAGAAGGTTGACAGCAAAGATAGTGAATTCAAGAGATATAAGAACTAGTCGGTCTAAGAAGAAACATCAACCGACTAGTTTGACAACTAGTCGGTCGGTGAACCTTCTTGGACCGACTAATTAGTCAACAGTAAAGAAGTCGAATTTCACAAGGAGAACTAGTCGGTCTGAGAAGAGACACCAACCAACTATATCGTCATTTAGTCGGTCGGTGAACCCTCTTGGACCGACTAATAGGTCAACAAATAGTCTTGAATAGATTAGGATAACTAGTCGGTCTGAGAAGGATTTCCAACCGACTAGATCGTCATCAAGTCGGTCGGTGAACCTTCTTGGACCGACTAATTGACCATCAGTGAATGTGCTGAGATTAGCAATGATGTCTAGTCGGTTCAAGAAGAATTTTCAACCGACTAGATCGTCATCTAGTCGGTTGGTTCTTCTACTTGAACCAACTAAGATGCATACGAAGCCGAGAAAAGAAGCGATAAGCTTCGGGAAACATTTTAATGGCTTCTAAGGAAATCCTAGAGATACGAAATGATAGATATGAAGATATCTAGGCAAGTACTACTCAAGGCTTAATATTCTACTAAACCGAAGCTAGAAGACATAAAAGTAAACACGACAAACCGTCTTCAAAGTTTCAACATGGAGAATTTGAATCCCTCAACTTCAATAATGCTCCTTGAGCTTCAACGAAGCTTCAGGCACACGATCATGCATTCTGAGGAAGTCTTAGGACGTCGCTTCAGATGAATAAAGTACTTGGGCGACGATCTCCATAATTCTTCAAGGTCTTGAGTCTTTTAGTTTAATGACTTGGACGTCATAGTCTTCGAAGCTTTTGACTCAATCATTCCTATCTTCTCTTTGGATTGAATCTCCATTCATTTGTTGATGCCATTGGCTTGAGATTTGAGGTAGACTTTGAGTTCTTCAAGCCAATGCTTCACCTTTGTTGATCTACCAAGTCCTCCACTTGAATCAACACTTGTAGTCACTTTTGATCTTCTCGAATCTAATTGGTGACTGTTTAGCTAACTGCAAACACATGAGTTAGTCTAAATGATTTGTGTTTGATCATCATCAAAATCAAGGTGGAGAGTCCAATACTCAACATTCTCCCCCATTTTGATGATGACAAACCAAATATAAACAAAACAAATAATTGTGCATTAAATATACTTACTCCCCCTGCAATGATGCCAATCAAGTTAATATCAACAATTAATAGCATCATTCAGCAGTTAATAGTGTGTGTATCACATGAGGTTGTGTACATATCGCATGAATGACCAGAATTAATATGCGTACACAATACAAATCATATATGTGATACAGATCATAAACATGAGCATGATTACCAATATATATATATAATGCAATCAATATAAACCAAGGTAATCACCAATTGTAACGACCCGGTCTCCGGGATACCCAATAAGTACGAATCCGTATCAGGTATTCCTGAAGAGGCGAGTGTTACGTAGAAAGAAAGTAAATAAGAGAGTAGGAAGAACACCGCAGGTACTACGCACGTGCTGGGAAGTACAAGTAAAACTCCATCACAGATAAAAAACACTGAGAAAATAACAAAAGTACAATATTCATTTTATTGATACATTGATACATCTTATACATACACCAACATCTTCATATTCACAACTCTAAGTACAAAGGTCCACCCGAAAAAGAAACACCAAGAGTACAAGTCTCTCATCATACCCCTCACCACCCAATACTACAACAGATCACCAACTCCAAAGCTCCAGCCGCTATCTCCAACCTCCAACTCATATGACCTGAAAGTCAACGGGGACATGTCAACGCGTGACCCAGTAGAAACTCCTAACACTCTAGTAGGACCCAGTTTTAGAATTGGTCTGTCTATCTAGGGAGGGTGGTCTAACAAGTAAGGTTCATAGTGCGTAAAAGTAATCACATTCCAACATGCGAACCTAGTTATGAGAACGTGCAAAAACATGCATATGAAACCATATTATGAAATACAGCTATTGAAAGGAAGCGTAAGAACATGTTACCAAGGGACAATAGCATTAAAGTACACAAAAATTAGGAGACATGAGATAACAACATTTATGAATTAAAGACAACTACTATAAGTTGTTGATTCACATATTTGGAACCCGTGTAAACCGTAGAACGCTAAGGAGGCGGACTTCACCTAGGGTGGGTGAAAAAGTGGTACCACAACCAGCGACACGAGCACTGGAGGGGCCTCTCGTAACTCTCCGTACCCGAACGGAACAAGGTATGTGAGTGAGACAAACTCGGTTTTTCTGTCGGACAAACGGAGCAAACCATCAATTACCGTCATGATGCATCACGAGTACACCAGCGGCCTCTCCAACCCTTTCAACTCGCCCTTATGGGAGTGATACAGTTGGTGAGAATTCATATCATATGTCCGCTCCTTAACTCCTAAAGTTTACCCGTTTTCCCCCAAACCCGTGTCACCCTCCTTTAGGAGGACTGATACATTCCTCATTCTCACTCTCAGTTTTCAAGATATTACTTCGTTTGTCAACGAATCATCTAGCGGACTTGAATACCGCTTGAACCATCTTTTAACAATATCATCATCATCATCATCATCATCATCATCATCATCTCAATTAAAGCATTGCATGGAATATCATCACAAACTCATCGTTATGAACATACTAATGTGAAAGCATAAACAAATTGAACTTAAATATTATAGACATAACGAATATTTCATGAACCATCTGCATAACTACATGTATCAAGAGCATGTCATTGAGAACTTGATTAGCACAAACAAACTTAACTTCAAACAAAACTACACCATGATAAGTACTAAGCAAAATTAGCATATGAATCTGTCAAAATCGTTACAGCAGAAAGAATATCACTTTTAGCCTATCTACAGTCAGAATTGGTGTCTGGTCTCTTCACTAAAGTTGTAGATATGGGTGTTTTCCTTTCACTGACAAATTTTCATAAGCTCAGCTGACATATGTGATTTATGGTGGATTTTCTCCTAACAGGTATAATTTTAGCATTCTAAACCAAAAACTGAGTTCAGTTCAAGTCCATTTTTCTACAAGTTACAGATAGAATTAAAATCTAAAAAAATTATGGGTTGAATATCTTGAAGTCAGCTTTCCAACGGCATCAAGATCATAATATTTTATAAAGTGTGCATGGAGTTCTACTCGTTTTACTGAAAGGTGTCAAAACTGTCTAAAACAGACCAGTTTTAGAAACTGAGTTTTTACCCTAGCTTTCAGTCCGAATTTGCAAAACTTGTAAACGTGAAAGTTATTAAGGACTACAATATGAATAACATATATTTTTTTTCATATTTTTCTTTCATCTACGTTGGGAGATATTCTCAGTTTAACAGAGAATAAAAATACTGGAATTTCAGAACAGTTTTGATTGAAACACCAGTTTGTATATCCGAATTTTTATAAAATCATACAGCTATAATTTGGAAAAATGATCAAAATGAAAGTTGTTCATAACAATGAGATATCCAACATATAAAATTTCCAAAGCATTCCCATTAGCCAATTAACCCCATCACTTAGTCAAAGTTTCAGTTTTTCTGGATCAAATTTCAGCATGAAAAAGTTAACTCAATTCTCCTTGTCCTAAAACTAAATTCTACCTAAGTGAAAGGAATTTCTACCTCCAAAGTCCTCCAAACTTTCTTTGGCCCTTCTTAGTCCTTGAAGAATTCTTGGGCCTCCTTCTTCAATCTCCTATCTTCAAGCTCCAAATTGGCTTCTAAAGATGGATTTGGGATGAATTTTGAGATGAATTTTGATGGAGGAATGATGAGGAATGAGAGGGGTGCTTGGAAGAGTTCTTGGTGGAGAGAAAAATGAAGCAAATGAGTGAAAGAGGGGGAGACAAAATTTTGGCCAGAATTGGGAAGGAGAGGGAGAGTGAGAGAATATTGGATTTTCTTGTTTTTTTGTTTTTTCTTTGCCTAGATTTTAGGTCTCCCTAAAACCCTCTCATCCTTTCATTTAGTCAAAGTCTAAGCCATGTGTGTTGAATATTGGACTCCCCGGATTTGGTTTTGATGATGAGCAAACATAAATAATCCATGAACTAACAATTTGTGAGCGCAGTATTGGAGATCATCGCCAAATTCACGAGAACATTCAAAGCGACATCTCAACACTTCCCAAAGCTCGTATTCATGCCCAAAGCTTCGTTGAAGCTCTTGCGCCGTTTTGGAAGTTATGAAGAATCAATCGAAGCTCTCGAAGACCGTTTATTAAGGTTTTATTTATAGTCTTTTTAGCTTCGATATATAGAATGTTAAGCCTTGAGTATATCTTATCATTCTAACTTCATAACGCTCATATCGTAGCTCTAGGATCTTAGTACAAGTTCATTCTAACTTCCTCGAAGCGTCGCGCTTCGATTCGGACTTGTTTGTGCATGTTAGTTGGTACAAGAAGAAGTACTGACCGACTAGATGGTGATCTAGTCGGTCAGCAACTCTTCTTGGACCGACTAGTTTGATTCCTTAATTTCTTGGACTTTACTGTTTACAGTTAGTCGGTCTACGTTGACTCACCGACCGACTAGTTTGTGAACTAGTCGGTCAGTGATGCTTCTTTGACCGACTAGTTGTGACTTACTGTTCATACTAAATTTCTCCTAAGCTACTGTTTATCGTTAGTCGGTCTAAGAACGTTTGGTGACCGACTAGTTGACTATCTAGTCGGTCAACTTTTGTTCTTGGACCGACTAAGTCAACTTGTGTTCAGACTATTTCATTTTGCCTCTTAGTCGGTCTACGTTCACTGACTGACCGACTAGTTGTGAAACTAGTCGGTCAGAATGTCTTCTTGGACCGACTAGATTTCTAGGTCTGAAATTCTCTTTCTTCTCAGTTCCTCTCTTAGTCGGTCCATGCTGTTTGACTGACCGACTAGTTGCTGAACTAGTCGGTCAGTGATTGTTCTTTGACCGACTAATTCTCCCAGATTTCTATCCGTTGGAGAATGACCTAAGTTGTTTTTATGGGACCCTATAAATACGAACCTAGGTCATTTCTATCTAGGTTAGAGCTTCCATTCAGAGATTCATTGAGATCAAAAGAGATAGCCATTCTCACTCAAATCAAAAGCTCTCTTCCTCACAAGAAACCCATTCTCTCTCATTTCTAGATCTAGAATCCATCTTGAGAGAAGCTTGTTCTTGGTGAGCTCTTCAAGCTATTGCTTGATCCAAGTCTCCAAATCTTTCCTAGGCACCTATTGCTGGTCATTTCCTTGGTGCTAGGACTTGGTGACTTCATCTTCCTCAAATCCTTCATTTCACCTATTGGCTAAGAAAAACTCAAGGTATAGGATTTTGTGGTAAGTTTGCTTATTTCAATATAAACTCTTTTATATTGCTTGTTGATTCTCTCGGTTGTGAGAGAAGGTTGTGATCCCGGGTTGTGGGATTCACTATTGCCGTTGTTGTATGATTTGATCTTGTGAAGGTTTTTCACAAGATATTCATAGTGGAAATCTTGAGTTAGGGTTTCTAACTCAAGTATCCGGAGGGGATCCGGGTGGTTGGGACGTAGGATCACCGGGAACAAGTCGGGGAGACTTGGGTGGATCCGAACCCATTAACATCATTTGTTTGCATTGTTAATTTTGTTGTTGTCATTCAATTTAAGCTTCCGCAAATTGATTTGGTAGTTGTTTGCAATTTAATTTGGAATTATACTCCTTATTATTTTAAAGTACTATTCACCCCCCCTCTAGTACTTGTGCAGTAGCTTGTAGGGCATTACATTTGGTATCAGAGCCAGATACTTAGCTATGTCTGCCAACGACAACAAGACCGTGCGTCCACCTTCCAACTATGACACCTTCAGGAACCGTGAAGGAGCATCTTCGGTGATGGAAGGACATTCCTCTACGAGGCCTCCATTCTTCAACGGTACCAACTACGGGTACTGGAAATGCCGGATGGAAACCTTCCTCCGGAGTGCATCCTTATGGAGGACTACAATGAAGGAATACATAGAGCCCAAAGAAGAAGACTTTGAGAAATGGACTATCGCGGAGATCGCCGCGGAGGTAAGCAATGCCAAGGCAATGAACGCCTTGCAATGCGCTTTGGAGCCCGAGGACTTCAATAAGATATGCACATGTAAGAGTGCATATCAAATTTGGAACTCCCTCCTCATTCTTCATGAAGGGACGAGTAGGGTAAGAGACTCTAAACTCGTAGTCGTAAACAAAGATTACGAAATGTTTCATATGCAACAGGGCGAGAAGATGAAAGAATATTACGCTCGTTTCGATGACATTATAAACGAGTTAGAGGCCCTCGGCAAGTCCTACACTCAAAAGGAGAAGTGCTCAAAGCTTATTGAAGGACTTCCCTCTTCTTGGGAAAAACGTACCTTCGCCATCGAGGAAGGTAATGACATGAATAAATATATCGTAGTTCAATTGATGGGTACTTTAATGTCATACGAGGTACGCAAGGATAGCAAGGTGAAGTTACGAGAAAAGATGAAGTCCTATTTGAACCAAGACGCGCCTAAGAAAAAGGCGATTGCATTCAAGGCGGCTTCATCCACCTCTACCGATGATGAGGACTCGGAAGAAGAAATGGACATGGAATCCATTGCACTCATGGCAAAGAAGTTCAATCGCTTCTTCCGAAAGGGTAACTTCAAACAAAAATCTAAATTTCCTTCTACTAACGCCTCTCCACCTTTGTGCTTTAAATGCAATAAGCCAGGACACATCAAAGCGGATTGTCCTCAAAACAAGCAAAATGAGAAGTGGAAGGCGCCGAAGTTCGACAAGTCAAAGAAGTACAAAAAGGGGTACAAAAAGGGACTTGTCGGAGCAACATTCACCGACTCTGAGGATTCCTCAAGCGGAGAGTCGGACGATGAGAAAGTGGAGCAAGCGCACATGTGCTTCATGGCAAGAGAGGACAATGATCAAGGATCTTCCTCCTCCGATGATAGCGACGTCGAAGGCAACGATGAGGTAACTATGGATGATCTTAGGAATGCTAACTCTCAATTATGGTCTAAATACACTAAGTTAGTAAATAGATATACTAAAGTAAAAGATGACCTAGCTAGCATTCAAACCTCGCCTAAGACTATCATCACCAACAACGACACCGTTGTTGAAGAGTTAAGAAATGAGATTGTTAATCTCAAATCTAAACTTGAACATGTTAGCATTGATGATCCGGAAGAACATAGGATAGCGGATTTAACTTCTCAAAACTCGACTTTGAGTATTGAGAACGAGAATCTTAAATCTCGTGTTTATGTGCTCACATCGCAAGTATCCACATTAGATACTTCTATGCGTTCTCTCAAAGAGAAATATGAGAACACATTAGGCCGAATCAATAGATTCAATAAGGGTAAGGACCATTTGGATAAAAATCCTAAGTGACTTACTTCCGACCAATCACCACATTGGTTTGGGGTATACGATGGGATGTCCATCCAAAGCGGCCACTACCTTTGTTAGGCCAACTTTCGGTGACTCTACGAGTGGTAGCAAACACTCTATTGGTAGTTCATCTACCAATGGTGCTTTCACCTCGTCCACACCCTCTTTTGGAAAGAAACCCACTTTGGGTGGACCTCCAAAGAAGGGGCATGCTTATATGTACACCAATACCATGCCACGTAGGAACACACGTCCTACTCCACCGTCTCACACATATGATGATTTCTATGCTACACGTTCACGGGCACGTGCACACCATGTGAGACACCCTCACGCACGTGTTCCCACACATTCATATGTTCACCCACCTCATCATATGAATAAATCTCGTCGTGCACCATTCCATCATGTTCCTTATGCCTATCCACAACATGCATCACGTAGAAATCAACGTCGCATGCATGCACCCAATAGGATGATGGCTCCCAAAATTTTCACTATTTGGAGCCCAAAGGACACAAGCATGGATGAAAAACAAGTATATATGAATGCTTATTTTTCGGATGTTGTGCATAGTAGAAATTATGTGGGGAAGTCAAAGTCCAATTGGACTTGGCTTCCAAAGGTCTAACTTTTGAGGACCCAATGACCTTGGGTACCATGATATGAAAGTTTCTATCTTTAGGTACTCAAGGAAAAGAAAAAGAAGAGGAGCAACAAATTTAAATTTAGCTCCAAAGGGAATTTGATACTCGATAGCGGGTGTTCAAAACACATGACGGGTGACGCTCAATTGCTCTCCAGAGTGGTTCCCATTGCAAATGGAAATCGCGTCGTCTTTGGAGGCAACGAGAGCGGAACCATCGTCGGTGTTGGTAAAGTGGGTAACCCTTCTAAACCCTTAATTAGTGATGTTTATCTAGTTGATGGTTTAAATCATAATCTTATTTCAATAAGCCAACTTTGTGACAAAGGTTACAAAGTTAGCTTTGCGAAAGGATTGTGTCATATTTCAAATGATAGTAATAAATTATTATTTTCCGGCACACGCCATAAAGATATTTATATTTTGGATCTTCCTAAGTCATATGAACAATGTCTCGTTGCCAACACAAGTGAACAACACTTATGGCATCGACGCTTTGGACATGTGAACTTTGGAACACTTTATAAGCTTTCGAAATTAAATTCCATTAAAGGTTTTCCGAAGCTCGTTTTTGAAAAGAAAAGTTTTTGTGATTCTTGTCAACGTGGCAAGCTTCCTAAATCTTCATTTAAACCTAAGAAAAGCATTTCTACGAAACGGCCACTAGAGCTATTACATCTAGATTTATTTGGGCCAACTAGAGTTGCTTCCTTAGGAAATGCAAGATATGGACTAGTGATCGTTGATGATTATTCAAGATTTACATGTGTATTTTTCTTATGTAATAAAAATGAAGCTTTTGAAAACTTCACAATATTTGTGAAGAAAGTACAAAATCTCATCGGAACCACCATTGTCACTATTCGTAGTGATCATGGGGGTGAATTTGAGAATGAGTCTTTCTCAAATTTTTGTGATGATCTTGGAATTACTCACACGTTTTCTTTCCCTCGCGCACCTCCTCAAAATGGTGTTGTTGAGAGGAAGAATAGAACGCTTGTGGAGTGTGCTCGCACTATGCTTGAAGATAGTCAACTTGGTTATCAATTTTGGGCGGAAGCGGTACACACCGCTTGTTATGTGTTTAATAGAATACTTTTGAGGCCCGGCACCAAACAAACTTGCTATGAATTGTTGTTTGGTAGATTGCCTCAAGTTAAACATTTTCGTGTTTTCGGCGCAAAATGTTTTATTAAAAACACATATGATAATTTGGACAAGTTTGATCCGAGATCGGATGAAGGGATATTTGTTGGGTATTCCCCACGTAGCAAAGCCTACCGGATATACAACAAAAGATCCTCTACGATCGAGGAATCACTTCATGTCTCGTTTAATGAGAATTTTACTACTTCTAGAATTTCAAATGATAATGACTCTATGGATGTTTTATGTGATTCGTTTGAAAATTCTAAGTCTATTGATTCAATTGATTCTATTGAGACTAACCCGACTAATGAAGTTGTTGAGAATGTGCCTAGTGATCAAGGTATTCCCAAGCGGCTTCATACCGTTCGTGACCATCCCCATGAGCAAGTCATTGGCAATATCAATGATAGTGTCAAGACGAGATCTCAAGTCCACCACTTCGCCAATTGTGCCTTTGCCTCATCGATTGAGCCAAAGAATATAGTTGAAGCGTGCGAAGATAGTGCTTGGATCCTTGCCATGGAGGAGGAACTCATTCAATTCGAGAGGAATGAGGTATGGGAGCTTGTTCCTTTGCCATCGAAGAACCACACCGTCATAGGGACAAAGTGGATCTTCAAGAACAAAACCGACGAAAATCAAGTCGTCGTCCGGAACAAAGCTCGGTTAGTTGCTCAAGGCTATCGCCAAGAGGAAGGTATCGATTTCGAAGAATCCTTCGCTCCGGTTGCTAGATTAGAATCAATTAGACTTTTATTGTCTTATGCATGCCATAAAAATTTTAAGTTATTTCAAATGGATGTTAAAAGTGCATTTTTAAACGGAGATGTTGTTGAGGAAGTTTGCGTTTCTCAACCTCCGGGCTTCATAAATGAAAAATTTCCAAATCATGTTTTTAAACTAAAGAAAGCTCTTTATGGTTTGAGACAAGCTCCTCGAGCTTGGTATGATCGCCTAAAGAATTTTCTTTTGGATTTGAATTTTAAAATGGGCGAAGCCGATTCTACACTTTTTGTTAAGCATGCGAATAATGATATTTTATTAGTTCAAATTTATGTTGATGATATCATTTTCGGTGCTACTAAATGCACTCTTTGCGAAGAGTTTTCTAATGTTATGAAGGACCAATTTGAGATGAGCCACATGGGCGAACTCAAATATTTCTTAGGTCTCCAAATTCGCCAATTGAACGATGCAATCTTCATCCACCAAACGAAGTATACGGTGGAGTTGCTTAAGCGATTTGGAATGGAAAGTGCTTCCGGGAAAAAGACTCCAATGAGCACGACTACGCATCTTGACAAGGATACGGGCGGTAAGGATGTAGACATTCGTCTATATCGAGGTATGATAGGTAGTTTACTTTATCTTACCGCAAGTAGGCCCGATATTATGTTTGTCGTATGCATATGTGCTCGTTATCAGTCTCAACCTAAGGAGTCTCACTTAGTAGCGGTAAAACGTATTTTCCGTTATCTAAGTTATACACTTGATTTTGGATTACTTTATCCAAAATCTAGCACGTATGAGTTAGTCTCATACAGTGATGCCGATTATGCGGGATGCAAATCCGACAGGAAAAGTACTAGTGGCACTTGCCATTTTCTAGGAAATTCTCTTGTCTCTTGGTTTTCCAAGAAGCAAAATTCCGTATCACTTTCTACCACCGAGGCGGAATATATTGCCGCCGGTGCCGCTTGTGCCCAGGTTCTTTGGATGAGACACACTTTGAAGGATTTTGGTATTCACTGTGATACTAGCCCTATCATGGTGGATAACCAAAGTGCTATCTGTCTTTCAAAGAATCCGGTGCACCATTCCCGATCAAAACACATAGATGTCTGACACCATTTTTTAGATGATCATGTTGCTAAAAAGGACATCATTTTAGTGTACGTTGAAACCCAAAAGCAAATCACCGATATTTTCACGAAACCCCTAAAGGAGGACTCCTTTGTGCTGTTGCGTCGAGAATTGGGGATTATGGGTGAATCCGAGATATAGGGTTCATGTTTCATTCAATTGTCTTGCATGCTATTCGATTTCGCGATATTTCGTTCATGCTAGCCTTATTGAATTTTTGGGAATTATATGTGATATGTTTGAATTTATGCTCGAATTCGTATTTCAATGTCGTATTTAAGATTTCGACATTTTATGGGGTAATTTAGATGACTAATGAGAGTGTTAAGATGTTTCATCCAAGTGGTTTGTGAAGAGAAATCAATTTTCAATATTTGGACTCTTCTAGTCGGTTTCAGTTCATTTGTCAACCGACTAGATGATCATCTAGTCGGTCAGCAAGTGAACTCAGACCGACTAGTTCAAGCTTTTAGCTCTCTATTGTCATTGAATTCTTTTAGTCGGTCATAGTACACTTACCGACCGACTAGATTGAAAACTAGTCGGTCAGTGAGTATACTGCGACCGACTAATTCTAGCCCTAAAAATCCCTGTTTGCCTCTGTTTCGACTTAGTCGGTTCAAGCTCATTGACCGACCGACTAGATCGTAATCTAGTCGGTCAGTTCTTGAACTGTGACCGACTAAGTAGGTTAGGGCAAATGTGTCTTTTTGCTTTCCCGACCGACTAATACCCCTTATAACCGATTGTTTTCTTCTTTAGTCGGTTGTCTTCAAAACTCCAGCCCGAAAATCCCTAAACCCCTCTTGAGCCCCTTCGTATTCCCGTCGACTCCGGCCATCTCTCCGGCCATCCCCGCCGTCCGCCGCCGTCGACTCCTCCTCCTAGGTAAAACCCCCTCTCCTAGGTCTCGATTCATACTTTAGGGTTTGTTTTATATCTCATCTAGGGTTCTAGGTTGTTGTAGTTCTTGTGTTAGGGCTTGTGCTTCTAGGGTTTGTGTTTTCCGATTTCTTTTGATCTCTAGGGTTTGTGTAGCTAGTAGTTTCAGTTGCTTGTGCTCGTCGTGCCACGAACATGGCAAAGACGAGGATCCCTATCGCCTCTTCTGGGGCTTCTCCTATGTCTATAGAGCCTTCCGACCCTAGGAATCCTCCTAAGCCCAAGCGTCGTGCCAAATCAACCCAAGCTTCTCCGTCTTCGCCTCCTCTGAAGAAGCAGAGGACGGCGACCGTCAAACCCAGAAAATCTAAGACCAAAAAGCCCATACTCCACTCACCTCGACTCCTCCCGATTCCGACACTGAGTTTGTGCCTGAGGATGAGCCTAGCCATAGGGAACCCACTCCTCCACTTCGTCCTAGGACTCGCCAGCCAAAGGGAAAGGGCCCAATGCCAGCGGGTGGTGTTGACATATCGTTGTGTCGCGACGACCCTATGTGTCTCGCGGCCTACAACCGTATTGAACACTGCCCGATGCTATTGGAGCACTACGTTCAGTTTTCAGATTTCCTTGGCTTAGCTGATCTCCTCTCCTATAGTGTCTCCTTGATTATCTCCGCTATGATCTTAAGGCCAACCCTAAACCATATCCTCGCCTTGTGAAATTGTTCTATGCCAATCGTGTCCGAGGCCAGTACGACGCGAGTCACTCCATCGTGACTACTGTCTTGGGAACTCCTATAGTTCTCATGACAGAAATCTTGGGGGAGATACTTGGTTGTTCGTCGTCCGGTCTCCTTCCTTCAGACATTTCCGTCGATGATATATCTTCCTTAGATCAGTCCGTACTTTCTGACATCTTCCATGTGATCCCTCCTGCCTTTATTGGAGTTCCTTCGAAGTCGTTCAAGCCAAATGCCTGGGTTCTGAATCTCATTCTGAAGTCGTGCTTGCTTCCCAAGTACGGCTCATCTTCACTTCCATCCCAGCCATTTTTGAAGCTTATCTACGCTCTTTTCTTGGGTTGCGAGATTAATTGGGCTCGCGTTATACTCGATAAGATGGACTCTTTCGAGTGTATACGCAAGACCAATAAATCTGCGCATATTCCATATCCGTGTCTGCTGACCCTTGTCTTTCGTCATTTCCGAGTCCCTCTCCCTCCTGACGATGAGCGTCCCTTGGGTACTCCTCTGAACGCGACGGCCGTTAAGAAATCTCTAACGACGCTTCGTCACGTGCAGAGGTCTACCGCATCTGCTTCCCAGTCTACTCCCTCAGCTGCTGCTGCCCCCACTCCTCCTGCCACATTAGACGATGTCGTACGCCTTCTTCGTCAGCACGACTCACGTTTGGCTCGTACTGAGGAGGTCGTCTGTCGTATGGCTCGTATGATCGGGATTGATCTTCCTCCTTCCGTTTCTGAGGCCGAGGAGATGGACGATGAGGAGCTTGATGAGCTTGTCACTTCCTTAGCCCGTGGCGATGAGGCCACTGCTGCTGCTGCTGCTACCACTTCTGCTCCTAGAGTTGGCACCTCTTCCGGTGTTCCAGAGACTTCTACCGCAGTAGTCCAGACTTCTGTGGCTGCTGTTACTCCTGTTGACGAGCCTGCTCCTGTCTCACCTGCTGCCGTTGAGACCCCTGCTGATACTTCTGTTGCGACCCCTGCTGTTGAGCACGTCGTTTCCACACCTGCCCCGACGATCCCGTCTGTTGAGACACCTCTCTTCCCTGCAGAGCCTGAGTCCACTCCGTCGACTGGACCCACGGACACTGCAGATCCAGCCACTTCCTCGTGATCGTTCGTTCCGAGGACTCTCCACTACTCTTTGGATGACATATCTTTTTGAGAGTATTTTGGGTTAGGATGGAGTATGAGGGTTGATTTGATGTATTTTTTTAGTTTTCTGGATGTCGGTGTTGGATATTTTGATGTGTTGTATTTTTTGTTGTTGGACGTTGATGATGTTGATGATGATGTTCTCATGATGACGTTGTATCAATGATATATGATGTATTTCTTTTTGATGGGTATGTTGCATTTGATGTATCGATATCTTTTTGGATGTACTCATGATGTTTCTATCTATATATACATCGTTGTTCATGTTGTGATATTTACTTCCTCGTGCACATTAATTCTCATTCAATGTCATGCTATGTAAAATCGTCGCTCGACGATTGAAAAACTTGGTTAAATAGATTATATGTCTATATTTGTATAGAATTGTTTTCCATGCACAAATTTAACCAAGAATATTGAATATTGGAGAGTATGTTTCATTATTCAATAAATGAAAAAAAATAACCAAATATTATTTTTGATGATTTTGATTATCGCTTTTTGATAATGGACAATTTGGCACACCTTGATTTGATTTCATCATTTTTCCCTTGGTGTCAATTAGTTCCATCGTCATTGTCTACGACTCCCGATGTTGGATTTTCCATTTCCTAGTTGTTGTCGTTGTATGCCCCCCATTTTTGGGATAATGCCAAAGGGGGAGAGATAATGATAATAAATAGGGCAAACGAAAATTTAACTCAATTTCCAAGAATCTAGTTTGATATGTTAGATTCAGGGGGAGTTAATATATATATAAGGATTTCTCAAAATCCGATATTTCGAAAATCGATTCTCTTTATTTATCTTACTCGTCTGATTGATGCAATTCATATATATTCATTTTGGAATTAACGTGTCATCAATGCAGGGGGAGTAAGTATTTTACATTTGAATCATTATTTTTGATTATTATTTATGTTGGTTTGTCATCACCAAAAAGGGGGAGAATGTTGAATATTGGACTCCCCGGATTTGGTTTTGATGATGAGCAAACATAAATAATCCATGAACTAACAATTTGTGAGCGCAGTATTGGAGATCGTCGCCAAATTCACGAGAACATTCAAAGCGACATCTCAACACTTCCCAAAGCTCGTATTCATGCCCAAAGCTTCGTTGAAGCTCTTGCGCCGTTTTGGAAGTTATGAAGAATCAATCGAAGCTCTCGAAGACCGTTTATTAAGGTTTTATTTATAGTCTTTTTAGCTTCGATATATAGAATGTTAAGCACTGAATATATCTTATCATTCTAACTTCATAACGCTCATATCGTAGCTCTAGGATCTTAGTACAAGTTCATTCTAACTTCCTCCAAGCGTCGCGCTTCGATTCGGACTTGTTTGTGCATGTTAGTTGGTACAAGAAGAAGTACTGACCGACTAGATGGTGATCTAGTCGGTCAGCAACTCTTCTTGGACCGACTAGTTTAATTCCTTAATTTCTTGGACTTTACTGTTTATAGTTAGTCGGTCTACGTTGACTCACCGACCGACTAGTTTGTGAACTAGTCGGTCAGTGATGCTTCTTTGACCGACTAGTTGTGACTTACTGTTCATACTAAATTTCTCCTAAGCTACTGTTTATCGTTAGTCGGTCTAAGAACGTTTGGTGACCGACTAGTTGACTATCTAGTCGGTCAACTTTTTTTCTTGGACCGACTAAGTCAACTTGTGTTCAGACTATTTCATTTTGCCTCTTAGTCGGTCTACGTTCACTGACTGACCGACTAGTTGTGAAACTAGTCGGTCAGAATGTCTTCTTGGACCGACTAGATTTCTAGGTCTGAAATTCTCTTTCTTCTTAGTTCCTCTCTTAGTCGGTCCATGCTGTTTCACTGACCGACTAGTTGATGAACTAGTCGGTCAGTGATTGTTCTTTGACCGACTAATTCTCCCAGATTTCTATCCGTTGAAGAATGACCTAAGTTGTTTTTATGGGACCCTATAAATACGAACCTAGGTCATTTCTATCTAGGTTAGAGCTTCCATTCAGAGATTCATTGAGATCAAAAGAGATAGCCATTCTCACTCAAATCAAAAGCTCTCTTCCTCACAAGAAACCCATTCTCTCTCATTTCTAGATCTAGAATCCATCTTGAGAGAAGCTTGTTCTTGGTGAGCTCTTCAAGCTATTGCTTGATCCAAGTCTCCAAATCTTTCCTAGGCACCTATTGCTGGTCATTTCCTTGGTGCTAGGACTTGGTGACTTCATCTTCCTCAAATCCTTCATTTCACCTATTGGGTAAGAAAAACTCAAGGTATAGGATTTTGTGGTAAGTTTGCTTATTTCAATATAAACTCTTTTATATTGCTTGTTGATTCTCTCGGTTGTGAGAGAAGGTTGTGATCCCGGGTTGTGGGATTCACTATTGCCGTTGTTGTATGATTTGATCTTGTGAAGGTTTTTCACAAGATATTCATAGTGGAAATCTTGAGTTAGGGTTTCTAACTCAAGTATCCGGAGGGGATCCGGGTGGTTGGGACGTAGGATCACCGGGAACAAGTCGGGGAGACTTGGGTGGATCCGAACCCATTAACATCATTTGTTTGCATTGTTAATTTTGTTGCTGTCATTCAATTTAAGCTTCCGCAAATTGATTTGGTAGTTGTTTGCAATTTAATTTGGAATTATACTCCTTATTATTTTAAAGTACTATTCACCCCCCCCTCTAGTACTTGTGCAGTAGCTTGTAGGGCATTACAATGTGTCTCCTTCTTAATTAGCAAGATGACACCTAATAAGCTAAGGTGTCATGGTAAATCAATTTTGGAATTTGTATTTTGCAAAAATAAAAATACATGTTGAAATACCATATACACCATAAATACAAGTATTCATCCAAATACTCCTATTTACTAAATTCAAAAGATGAGTTTAAAATCTTTTAAAAATAATTCCTACACCAAAATATTTAAAGAAAAAAAATACGAGAATACTCCCAATACGCATTTACGCCAAAATTCGTATAAATACGCGTACATATGGAAACGGGGTATTACACCAATGCTCACCAATGCTCCTCCTAAATCATATACATGAACGATCATACATAAAGACTATATGATTCAAGTTATTGTTTAACACTCAACATATATAATAAGCACATCATTTGTTTATTTCTCTCCCCCTTTGTCATAACCAAAAAGACATGGGGGTAATGAAACAACAAATGCAAAAAAATAGAGTGGAAAACACAAAGGTATATCAATTGTAAAGTTACCAATTGTAAAGTTCTCTAATGTAAAGATATCAATAGAAAAGTTACCAATTGAAAACAAGATATCAAAATAACAAATGCAAGAGCACATATCCAACAACAACTCAACTACCCTCAATTATCACAAGAAGATAAGCAATAAGCATATGTGATAAAAGATTATAATAGATACTAATTGTAAAGAGTAGTGTGAGCAGTGTTAGAAAAGTAACAATGCAGAAATCATGACATCACTTATGAAAGAATAACAAGTGATCAAATAGTGTCAAGTGCACAAACAGACTCAACTATCACAAAAGTTATAACATTAAGCATAAAGTGATAGACTGTCCTTGAGCAATGAGCATGACATATTATATGGACATGATTAAATACATAATGGTGGAATTAAAATCATCACAATGACATAGATCAACATTTTTAGCGAATTGAGTGCATGGAAAACAATTCTATGTTTTCATACAAACAAAGCTATCAAATCAACAAAATCGTCGAGCGACGAAATTAATATCAGATACCAATTGTGGAAATATCATTTATAAACCGAGATCTAAGTCAAACATAAAAATGCAACAACCATGACTATAGAAATTTATAACCATGTGTACAAAGTCATGTTATGAAATAATAACACACATTAAGTATAATGGTATGAGATACCAATAGTAGTCATACCAAATCTAAGTGAAGTGTGCAATATGGGAAAATACAGATATCTATATCATGTAAAAGTGTTATGCCAAAATAGAGATAGTAACATCATAAAACGTATGGCATACACAATTCTAGCACACTAGGATACTAATTGAAACAGTGTTCAAAAGAACCATAGTACTAGCATGCATTCCAGAATAGATACTCACATAATGAGTCAAAGATAAACATGGAATGTCATAAGCATAAGGAAGATAAGCACAATATCACAAGATCAAAACTAGCATCAAGCAAGAGCATGTAAAGATGATATCCAATATAAATAGTCTACCAATTGTAAAGCAGATACCAATAGTAGTCTAATAAAGTATGCAAAACAGGCATGTAATTTCAAGAACATGACATCACTTGAGAAGGAAACCAAGTGAACAAATAAAGACAAGATCTCATCCTAGCTCAATTATCACAAAGGATTCAACATGAGGCATAATGTGACAAAACATCTTTTAAGCAAAGGATGAAGATAGTCTACGTTCAAAGTCACAAGGTAGGACATAAACGAATAAAGTTATCATGAACATCGTATGCATTCATACCAATAGTAGTATTAATGAAGTCATATTGCATAAAGATATATTTAAGGAAGAATATCTGATACCAATACATATCATTATACACAACTTAGATGATCTTGAATGGCAAAAATTATCTCTGTCATATCATGAAAATAGCATAAGAAAGAGCTTAGCTATAGACTTAGATGAGAGGTAATTAATGCGAAAAATAAAGCATGAAGATCAATAACTACTGTGCATGAGTGTTATGTCACTTGTGAGATTATCATACACGAAAGACTTAGCTATAGACATGAAGGATCTCTTGAATACAATTATAGCTAAACATCAGTCATGAAGTAATTAAAACGACAAGTAACATACATTGATCACCCCAAATCATATCAATACGTCTCATAAAGATAATCATACAAACTATAAGAAAAGTATGAGATGAGTGGTGATACAATAAACAAATATACATAAAGATCCTAAATCAATTAATCTTATTCATGGCATGAATTATATATAACATAAAGAAGTACAGCATGCCATAAGAAAAAGAAACTTGCATAGTTTGCCAAACATAAAGTTTTAGGACAAGATAGACAAGTTAGGAATCTTTGGGCAATAGAGAGACAAGCGACTAACTAAAAGGTCACAAGTGGTAGAATCGAAGCACCCATGAATCTTAAATGAAGGAATTGAAAAGTTTTCAATGAAGTTTAAGATCACTATGCTTAAAACAATCGAATAAACAAATAAGCATGTCATACACATCATATCCATAATAATTAACAATCTTCACAAAGAAACATACATGTGAGGAATGCGATGTGTAATGACAACGTGTTCCAAATACATGAACATCAATAACTAACTAATCAATTCATTATATGAATGTTATAGCTACCATGATGCATGAGTCGTAATAAGACATATATGACATACATGAACACGGCAGTCACATAAACAAACAATCTTCGTGAGGGTGTGACACAAATGAGATAATGAAGAAGTATGCTATATTACACGAATGGAATATATTAGAATACCAATTGAAAACATGGTAGTCAAAACCAATATATTAAAATGCCAATTGTACAAAACACATATTTACAACCATTTAGCTTTCCCTATGTGTGCATTTCCAATGCACCATCCTTTCCTTTGAATTGATCCATCATTTGTAAACCAAGGAGTGTGTAGAGTAGGCATCTTGCACAATAATCTGATAATTCAACAATTAGTGGTATCCAAAAACTTTTGGATCCAAAAGGTTAAGGAACAAAATCAAGTAGTCCAATACCCAATCATTTACCAATTGTAAATAACACTCATCAATAGAAATGCATGACATGCATTATCATGAGTTATTATAATCACGAAAATCATACATATAAGGAATTAACAATTCTCAACCATTAGAGATTAGATACACCTATACTAATAATTCATATGCATATTATTTAGTCAAGCAACATCATTATGAATACACACATCTAATACAATAGTGTGTGCTAGAAAGATTCCTCGTTCAATATGCATATGTGCACAAAATAAACATTCACGGCACAACACATATTGAAGGAAGGCATGAAAAGTAATACCACAAAGAGTGTGCATGAAAAGCATAAAGTATTAATTTTCAAAACCAAATTTCTCTTTCCTTTGGCATATCAACAAGATAGGAAGGTGCAAATTGATAATAAATCACCAAGGGTTAGAGAAATCAACTAATCTATATGCACAAACATAATACGTATGAAATGCAATGACATATAGATGAACATAACATGATAGCAATCAAAACATGTCATACTCCCACACAATCATACAAACTATGCAAACTTGGGAGTAGTGGACTCACATAAATATGGGTACAAAAAGTAATCATATAAGCATGGTACCCACGCAATGAAGTGCAATATGAGTGAGTAAGAGAATATGTCAATCTTGATACACTATTCTATATGTGTGTTCATACCATGCCTAGAAAGAAGTGGCATGTGTATGAAGTTGGGATGCACGCTTGTGAAGTGGATCATAAATATAAGCGTGTCCCGTGTGTGAAACATGCAAATGAGCATTAGTTATAACATGAAAATTTTTAAGCCACATGTTATAAATAATCCTCGAATAAACATATGAGTAAGGATTATGAATACACAATGCACATGAGTCAAGAATTTGACACACAAGAAATACATAGACATGAATGACATACACGACACATAATATGCAAACATAGGATATACATGAGATAGTCTCAAATACAACGTGACATCTACATGCATCCAACACATATGAATACCAAATGTAAGAATATACTTACTACATTAAGCTCCCCCTACTTTGGTGTATCACTTAAGCACCATCAACTCCATTTGAATGAAAATCTTTGCAAATCAAGGAGTTGGTAGGGTTGGTATCCCAATGTGGATTAAACCTAGAAAACATAATTTTGGTATCCAAAAACCTTTTTGGATCCTATGGGTTAGGCAACAAATTTAACAAACTAAATTCAAATTATTGTAACCCATATCCTAATGTAATCATACACAATATTAATGAAACATGTAATCATGTTACAAGATAAATATATAACCATATACATGCATGTACCAAAAGTAAATATGCATATTAATCCAAAAACATGACATGCATCACATGCAACAAAACATGACTATGAACCAAAGCATGTGTTGCATGAAAATATTAAATATTCTACACATGAAAATCCTAAACATAGTGATTTACAAATAATCAAACAATAGAATCAAATTCATTATGAATTTACGTTTCTAACAACCATGAGCATCTAAGACCAATATGCAAACAAAAGAATAGACCAATTCTTAACACAAATGCTTTGGTACCCATAAAATGAATATAAACTTATGGTACCAAGCAATGAAGGGTCAACGGATACTAACCCTTTAGAAACCAAGTCCAAGAGGACCGTGATTTCCTAACATAATCATCATTCAAAATAATATCATGAATATAAGATTGCACATACATATCCTTAGCATGAATGCTAGTGTTCTTAGGACCCCAAATAGTGTATGATTTGGGTATCATCTTCCTAGTGGTTGCATGCACAAAAGGTTGATCTCTATGTGGTGCATGAGGCCTAGGAACATGAGATCTAGCAAGAGCATGAGGATGTGTGTAAGGAACATTGTGTTGTGCTAAGGAAAGATGATGGGCATATGATCAATGGTGTGGTGTAGCATACATACGTGGATGAATATGAGGTGTGTATGCATGAGGATGATCATGAGAATAAGCATGCAAATATGGATGTGATGTGTGATCATAAGCATGTGAAGGTGCATGAGCATGAGTACGTGCATGAGAGTGTCTCAAATGAGTGTTTGCACGTGCTCGTGGGTGTGGAACATAAAAACTCTCATTTGTAGGAATGTGAGGAGTGGAGGCATTCTTACGTGTATTAGTGTACATGAATGCATGTCCCTTCCTTTGATGTCCACCCTTGGTGGGTTTCTTTGCAAAGGAGGGAGGAATAGGAGTGGTGGTTTCCTTAGTAGTAGAACTACACAAGTTGTTATAGACACCACTCGTGGATGCATCGGAGGATGGCCTCACAAAATCTATAGTTACTTCATTATATGAGGTGCGTGCATTGGATGCACTTGCCTTAGAATAACTATGGCCAACACGATGGTTTGCCGGTAGTTGATCCTTTAGCAAATCATCCAAATTGTCCTTCCCCTTATTAAGTCTCTCAACAATGGAGGACATATGCTCACATTTCTTCGAAATTGAAGAAATAGTGGCATTCAAGGTGGATGCATGTGTGGTCAGCTCGTGCACTTGGGATTTGAGATCCTCATTCTCAATGCCCAAACTAGTGTTTTGAGATTGAAGATTTTCAATCTCAAGATCGTTACTATCCATAATGGAAACACGATCAAGTTGAGATTTGAGGGACTCCTCCTCTTTTCTCAACATGCCATTTTAAGTAAGCAAACTTGCTTTCTCAATAGCGAGTGTCTCAACAATGGTGTCATTGTTTGAGGTGCTACATGTAGATGTGTTAGTGAGACTAGCAATCTTATCTTTAGCATCACAATATCTATGCATAAGCTTTTGATATTTATCAAATAATTGTTTAAGTTCAATTCTAAGATCATCCATTGTTACCTCTTCATCGTCTCTATCACTTTCACTTGAATCACTTAATTCGTCACTAGAGTCACCCGTAGTGGCATCCTCTCGTCCCATCAAACCCATGAATGAATATCTTTCGTCATTGGAGGAAGAACACTCCGAGGTGGACTCTTCTTGCTCCGCTAGCATGTGCCATATTTGATATGCCATTGTTGCCTTGGACACACGCATAAGAATATCATAAGTTAAAAAATCAAGCATGATATTCATTACCTCATCATGTTTCTTCACCAATTCTTTTTGCTCATTTGTCCACTTATGTTTGGAAGTGGTTGGTGCGCGAAAGGGCTTCTCCACAAGCTTCCAGTAATCCTCATCGATGGATTGAATATGGGCCTTCATCTTTACACTCCAAATTTGATAATTGGGCCCAAGGAGATATGGTGGAAAAGGGGTTCGTGTGTTGTCGTTGGTTGCCATAGCTATAACCTCGCTCTGATATCAATTGTAGTGACCCTGTGCTATGAGGAACAAACACTAGAGGGGGGGGGGGGGTGAATAGTGTTTTATAGAATTATAAGGAATTTATGCCAAATAAAACCCTAGTTAACCAACAAATGCGGAATGAAAGGAATGAACAACAACTCAAGGAATAATGCAAAGCTAACAAGTAATCTACCCTAGTTTGGTGCCACCCAAGTCTCCCCGACTTGTTACCGGTGCCCTAATCGAGCAACACCCGGATCCCCTCCGGATACTCTAGCTAAACCACTAGAGCTTTCCTTTAGCCCAATTGCGGAAACCCCACAAGTGCAATCGACCTACAATCGATGTCCGTATATCCCACAACCCGGGAACACGCAAAAACCTTAATCCCACAACTTGGGATTAAGCAAACTCTCACAAACCGAGAGCAAAACCTTGTCTTGACTCACACAACTTGGGATCAAGCCAAACCTCTCACCAACCGTGAGTATACAAAAAATATGAAGTATAAAGAATGAAATATAAAACTTCTTACCACAAAATCCTATGCCTTGAGAAATACTTACCAAAATAGGGCAAGAATGGATTTTGAGGAAGATGAGATCACCAAACCCTAGATCCACCAAGATGAGCAACAATAGATGGCTAGGGAGAAGTTGGTGACTTGGATTCAAGCTCTTAGCTTGAGAAGCTCACAAGGGATGAGAATCTCTCTTGAGGAATTAGTGCTCAAAGAGTAAGGGAGAGATTCTTGTGAGAAGAGAGAGCTTAGAAATGAGAATGAATGGCTCTTCTCTTGGATGTGAAAATGTCTCTAATTTCAGCCTCGAATCCCTGGTTTGAAGCACTCAAACTTATATAGGGAAGAGACAAAACGGTCACAAAAATCGTGGCATTAAATGCCCCAACGGCTCTATTCTGAAGCTGCTTAATCGGTCTAAGAAGGATCACTGACCGATTAGTTTTGCAACTAGTCAGTCGGTGAACCTTCTTGGACCGACTAGAAGGAAGACATCGAAGATCAAGATATGAAGAACTAGCCGGTCTAAGAAGAAACGCCAACCGACTAGATCGTTATTTAGTCGTTCGGTGAACCTTCTTGGACCAACTAGAAGGTTGACAGCAAAGATAGTGAATTCAAGAGATATAAGAACTAGTCGGTCTAAGAAGAAACATCAACCGACTAGTTTGACAACTAGTCGGTCGGTGAACCTTCTTGGACCGACTAATTAGTCAACAGTAAAGAAGTCGAATTTCACAAGGAGAACTAGTCGGTCTGAGAAGAGACACCAACCAACTATATCGTCATTTAGTCGGTCGGTGAACCCTCTTGGACCGACTAATAGGCCAACAAATAGTCTTGAATAGATTAGGATAACTAGTCGGTCTGAGAAGGATTTCCAACCGACTAGATCGTCATCAAGTTGGTCGGTGAACCTTCTTGGACCGACTAATTGACCATCAGTGAATGTGCTGAGATTAGCAATGATGTCTAGTCGGTTTAAGAAGAATTTTCAACCGACTAGATCGTCATCTAGTCGGTTGGTTCTTCTACTTGAACCAACTAAGATGCATACGAAGCCGAGAAAAGAAGCGATAAGCTTCGGGAAACATTTTAATGGCTTCTAAGGAAATCCTAGAGATACGAAATGATAGATATGAAGATATCTAGGCAAGTACTACTCAAGGCTTAACATTCTACTAAACCGAAGCTAGAAGACATAAAAGTAAACACGACAAACCATCTTCAAAGCTTCAACATGGAGAATCTGAATCCCTCGACTTCAATAATGCTCCTTGAGCTTCAACGAAGCTTCAGGCACACGATCACGCGTTCTGAGGAATTCTTGGGACGTCGCTTGAGATGAACAAAGTACTTCGGCGACGATCTCCATAATTCTTCAAGGTCTTGAGTCTTTTAGTTGAATGACTTGGACGTCATAGTCTTCGAAGCTTTTGACTCAACCATTCCTATCTTCTCTTTGGATTGAATCTCCATTCATTTGTTGATGACATTGGCTTGAGATTTGAGGTAGACTTTGAGTTCTTCAAGCCAATGCTTCACCTTTGTTGATCTACCAAGTCCTCCACTTGAATCAACACTTGTAGTCACTTTTGATCTTCTCGAATCTAATTGGCGACTGTTTAGCTAACTGCAAACACATGAGTTAGTCTAAATGATTTGTGTTTGATCATCATAAAAATCAAGGTGGAGAGTCCAATACTCAACATGACATTCGGAGCAGCGGATTTGATTCATGCCGCCAAAACTTCTTGCCTTCAGTTGATCTCAACCAGTGCTTTTAGCGAGATTCCGATGCGTGTCGATCAATGGGTACTATTTCTTTGCGTATAAAAGAACCTGGAGTTGTGAAGCAAAGGGCTTTTGTGCTCCTTTCTCTGGGTAACTCGAGCAAATCTCATCTTCTTCTCATTGCTTCCAGCAATAAAAAATGGCGGGCAGAGCATACAGAGATTGTACTTCAGAGATGGAGCGGGCCTATAAAGAAGGCTAGAAGAGGAAGAGGGT
>CM061141.1:273827672-273872279 GCA_030789695.1 Scilla litardierei | reverse complement strand
GCATTCGGTTTCCTTCGAATTTCCAAAACATGATCCCCCCTCCGTGGGCTGGGATTGGGCACGGATGCCGGGATGCTGGGCTGAGAAGAGCCTTAGCCGAACCCGTCTACAAAAAAGAATAGGTTAATGAGACGACCTTACCTAGGCAGGATCCGCCTGATAAAACTCTGAACAGAGGGTTCCAAGAAGACTCACCAATGGGCCACACGGTCATCCTCAGGGCATGGTCCGAGAAGAGGACGTCAATCTTCCGATTGGCGACATGGACGACGAACAAAGTGTCGACCGCCTTGGCCTTTGCATCGGTGAGATCCCCCAACTCAAGAGTCAGCGAACTCGCTTCCCCCCATCGGACCGGAAAATCCACATCTGAAGGGAAGCCCACGAAGACATACTCCCCTTTCTAGCGCTTCAAGGAAAATGGCAACCCCAACACCAAGCTCTTCCTCGGACAGGCACTGATGTAAAGCCAGGCGTCCGACTTGTGGTGGCTCATGCGAAAAAATTGGGCGAAGAGGCGAAGGGTCGGCTCTATCCTGCAGAGCATGCAGAGCACTATGAACCCCACGAGAGACCCGACTGCATTGGGGCAGAATTGGCATAGGACAAGCCCATGGGCCCTCAGTAGCACGAGGATAAAGGGGTGGAGAGGGAACCGCAGCCGAACTGGAAGCTCTGCTCATACACCCCGATTTCGCAACGGCCCGGGAAGCAAACCCTCTCATCCTTCTCAGGGGCCCAGGCAGAGCACGGGGGGAGAAGGTATTTAGAACGCAGTCACCTGATCGAAGTAGCACAAACCGTCGACGGCCACGCCAACACCTCAGAGGGCATCCCGAAGAGATCGCCCCTATGACGACGGATCTCTGAGACCGATCCTCGGGGCCAAACGGGTGGGTCGGCAGTGGTTGCCCGACTTGTGCTAAAAGAAGAAGAGGACGATGGGGGACACATGATGCGACGCTGGGAAAAGCTGGGGGAGGCACGAGGGATGAAGAAGAAGAAGACATCGCTGAAGGAGCAGAACCCTCATTCGTTGGGCAACCAATTTCCTTTATACCACTCCCCCAAGGCCCTCCACTCCATCGCGAGCCGTTCATCTGAGCACACGCGTCCACATCCCACAAGGCTCGGTGCTTCGAATTCCGCTCCCAGGGGCATGAGAATTTCAGAATGGCAGTGCCATGATGACCTCCATTCAATACCGCTGCCTCGATTGATGCACCTGTCAAATCCACACAAATCACATCGCTCGAACCGAACCATCAGAATCTGAACGGCCCGAGCGATGGGGGCAATTGATACGACCTTTCCAGATGGGCCAAGACCGAACGGCCCAAGCCACATCGCAAGCCAGCGGCCCTGAAGAAGAGCGGGCCAAGCGACAAGGCCCTCACGAAGACTTGGAGTCGGGCCAGCCTCGGTAGTGAATCCACAACCCATGCTTTCTCTCCTAGCGATCCTAACTCCCCATTTGGCTCTCTAACCATACTTACTTAGGTTAGGATTGTTGAATCACCACACTTTTTTCCCACGTCCATCCACTTAGTGAGTTGGTTGTATCACGCTTTATTTTTCTTTATCGATCAAACTTGCAAATGTAGAACGACTTGTCCCTGTGATCCGACCCGGTACTCACCGGTTATAAATTTTATATTGCATTGACGCGCCTACGCTTGGGAGTGGAAGGCATGCCTTTGTGCATTTTCCGGTTCAATCAGGGCAGTACCTGTAATGTTCCACAAATACAATCATAAACAACACATAGACATCCAGAAAGTACAAACTCAGAGACAACCACGGAACAAACTTATATATATCCAATATCCATTGTACATCTTTTATATAAGTTTACAATTCTTACTAATCAAAACCCCAAAACAACTCCAAAGAGTACAAGTGTCTCTTTAACACGTCTCACCACCCAGCCCACGCTCAACTATCGACTATTTGTTTATCCCAACTCCAGCTTTAGCCTCTGATCCAACCAACAAACACTCACACATGAAATAGTCAACGGTGGGGCACGTCAACGCGTGACCCAGTAGGAATTCCATGTTTTAACTAGTCCTTACATGGATGCAGTACAGTGCATATAACATGGCATGTGATCATGGACGTATGTATAAGCATAAATAAATATATTAACATGAAATGACATATTGGTATAAAATGGTGAACCACATAGCAACATAATGAATCTAATTATGTGCAATGGCATCAAAACATAGATTGACATGCTAACATACTAACAACTAACATATTAACATAGGTGTTATACCACACGTTAAACATGATGAAGTTATCATAAATGTTATGACATAAGTTAAACATAGAAACATAATGAAGCCAACCTGTTAATATTACACATAAGCATTCTAACATCCTGAAATGAAACATGGCATACAAAGGGGACATTAGTAGCATACTAGAATGGACAAGATATAACATGACATCTAATATGGCCACTAAACTAAACATGGCATAAGAGAGCTATAGCAGTAATGTAAGGAGCTACAGCTACACAATTGTGGAAAAGGTGTACGTACAACAGGCAAGATGCAGAACAATGGTATACGACATAAACGAACCATAGTAAGGAAACACAAGTAAACAACAAATACATTTAACATTGTTACGAGAATAATGAGGGTTAACAATTAATTCATTGGTTAGCATTTTGGAACCAGAGTAAATCGTAGGATGCTAAGGAGTCGGACTTCACCCAAGGTGGGTGAAAAATGGTACCTCAACCAGCGACACGGGTACTGAAGGGGCCTCTCGTAACTCCGTACTCGACTGGCAAGGTAGGAGTGAGACTCATCTCGATTTTTCTTGGGACAAATGGAGAAACCATCATTTACCAGTCATGGTGCAACACGAGTACACCACTGGCCTCTCTAACTCTCTCAAACTCCCCCTTCCGGGAGCGACACATCGGGTGAGAATTCATATCATCTGTCTGCTCCTTAACTCCTATAATTTACCCGTGTTTCCTCAAACCCCATGTCATCCTCCTTTAAGAGGACTTAGTCATTTTCATGAAACATAACATTTCTTTTCTTTCCACATTTCACCACACATTTGGGACATGCATCGCCTTGTGCATTCCCTTTCTCATTTCACATAATATACATGAGACATATAACCATATTCACATCATCATTTGCATGTGTCAAGAACATAAACCACATCTCACCATATAACAGCAACAATTAAGAACACTGATGACAAGATTAACCCCAAAAGAACTTAAAACAACATTCAAATCCTTCAGCTTGCTGGAAAAAGCAGAACAGTCAGATTGAGGAGCACATTTATCCATAATTTTGTATTAAATATGCCCATACAATATAAATGAAAGTTGCAGATATAGTTGTGCTGGAGTCACCTATAAAATTTTATGCAAATATATGTAATATATGATTTATAGTGAATTGTTTGGTGAAGCCTGACGAATCTATTTTTCAGACAGATTCTAAGAGCTGTGAAGAGATTGCTAATTTAAGACATGTTGCAGTTAGAATCTCGAAAACCATGCACTGAGATGAAGTTGTAGAAAAACTTGTTAACTTTACAACGAGACCAAGAATACAAATTTCTATGTAGTATGCTGGGACTGATCTACGTTTTGCCAAACTGCGACCAGACTGGGTAAAAGTCAGACGTACTGCAAAGACAAAATTTTTACACCTAATTTCAATCCGAATCAACAAATGTTCTCAACATGAAGGTTATAGATAACAATTCAATCGGTATGCCATAAAAGTTTTAGAGCAAACTCAATTCTAGATTGGAAGAACTACGCAAAACAATCAGCATACAAATCTGTTCAGAATTGCTCAACGCACAAAACCACCCAAAACTCAGAATTGCTCACCGCACAAAACCATACATAACTCAGAATTGCTCATCGCACAAAACCATACAAAACTCAGAATTGCTCACCGCACAAAACCACCAAAAACTCAGAATTGCTCACCGCACAAAACCATACAAAACTCAAGATATATGAACGGTTCATGAGTTATCTTGGATAATTAAAGATGCAAGATTTCCTTTAAAACTAAACATGCAACTCTAATACTAGTTGAGATGGAAATCCTACCTTAGAGGTGATGAGAGACAAGGGGGTAGCATAAATCCCTATGGCTTCTCATTCTTCAAGCCCTTCTCCTTCTTCCCTATGAGCAACAGCACCCAAACGACGACATGAATGCTACGTGGGTATGCAGAGTGAGGGTGGCGTAGCCCTTCGGGGTGCTCAGCCTCCCTAAAGTCTAAGCAAGAGCAAGGGAAAGGATGAATTTTGCCTGATCTTTGGGGAGAGAGTGAGTAAATGAAAGCTTCTCTCTAATTCCTAGAGTAGCAACCTCATCTCCCTAAAATCCTCTAAGCATACCACCAAGCCTTGGGTAAGGTAAGGGTCAAGGAGCTCTTGACACATCAAAGGTGGAGGTGTCCCTTAGGAAAAATTAGGATTTTTTAAAGAAAAATAACCATACCCACTTAATACACATACAATACTTAATACTCATCAAGACATTAGTATTCCAACCATATATTTTATCTAATAAAATTATATGTCATACAAAATTATTTAAAAATAATTCTTTAGCTTGATAAAATTAAATAAAATACATAAGCATTCCCCAAAAATTATACGCACATTTATACGCTCAAAAATACGTATTAATACATGTATATGAATTTTGGGGTCATTACATCCTACCCACCTTAAATTAAAGTCCGTCCTTGAACTTTCCAACTCCGGACATAGGTAAGGGTGAATAAAGATATACAGGGTCAATCTACCCCAAACTCAAACGAAGGCAAAAGCACACCGATAGACAAATACTTATACAGATACTTCAACCATGTATACTGACTTACATCCTTACGTATATGCATACATACACACATACATCTCTATATATTGATATAGACATACGACCGTGTATGTGTCCTAGTATATATCTAAGCACACACATACATGTCATCACAGAAAGTCTCATACAACAATACCAACACACACAGATATTCATATAATAATATATCTATCCAAACACCGATGTAAGCATATCCGCTTACACTCATACAGGCAACCATATACATCTTCCAGATATATATATATATATATATATATATATATATATATATATATATATATATATATATATATATATATATACATACAGCTAATACCGAGACTCTTGATCACCTATTTTTTAGTTGTGACTATACTAAATACATCATTGCTAGGAGTTTACTCAAATTGGGAATTTTGACCCTCACTGATCCATCGCTAGTTAATGTTGGTGACTACATCTTGTCAAAATATGATAAGAAGGAGACGATGGGAATTTTGGCTAGAACTGTCATATCTGCAGTAGTTTGGTACGTCTGGAAGGAGAGAAACAAAAGGATTTTTGAGGTTCTCAAGACGCCTAAGACAGAGTTGTTTGAGCATATTGCTAAAGCGGTAAGGGATATTCTCCATCACCTGGATGCCAATACCCAGGAGGCAAAACATGCTAGGGAAAAATGGGAATTTAGAGATGCTGGCTAAAGTAGCTGGAAGGTGTTTTATGTATGGCCAAGGCCAATTTTTGTAATGTACTTTTGTCAGGCAGGTAAAGGGTGAGGGGGTGGTGGGTTGAGGGTGACGGCGCTTGTGCCCTCTCCCCTCTCCCACATACCCCCTCCCCGTGCACTGTCATTGTAATTTTTGTACACTTTGTTTTAATAAAGATTTACACTATTCCTCCAATATATATATATATATATATATATATATATATATATATATATAGGAAAATTTTCAAATGAGAACATTTCGCACCGTGCGAAAATGTTTTTATCTTTTTTAAAAAAATTTTTTTTTCAAAAATTCTTTTTTCCACTCTCATTATATGTTGTTATACCCCCCTCAAAAAATAATGGTTGAGAAATAATGTCATTTGGCCTTCGATCAAGCCATTTCATCAAATTCGCACGTTTTGAGACCGTTAAATTTGTAACGGGTGGATGGGTGCTCTAATGCCCAACGGGTTCACCAATTATTTTCCCTGGGGTATATATTTGTATGGATTAAACATCAAAAAAGAATTTTTGAAAAAAATTTCAAAAAAATAAAAAAAAGTTTTCGCACGGGCTTTCGCACGGGATTTTTCGCAACCGAAGATCACTATATATATATATATATATATATATATATATATATATCCCAGTTTGCATAGTCTCGACCGGGCTCTCGACTTACCCTCCTAAAAAAAGCCAAAGGCAGGGGGAGGGGGTTGGGGATTTTTCTGGGTTTTCAAAATATATATATATATATAGAGTTTAAGGGGGATGAGCAGCCCGTGTAGGATTTTCCTACACCGGAGCTGATGTGGCGTTAAATGATTGGCTAATGCTTCTTTAATTTGCGTTTAGGGGTTACTCATATGAGATAATGCCATGCTAGGCAACAAGTTCATGCAAACACATTGTACAATTCATCTTAAGTCTAGTTCTATCATATATGGTACAAAAACATAGTCGGAAGCGTTTCATAGTCTTATTACAGTGAGCCCCAAATCCATGAAATCTAATGGAATGAGTAGCTTGCTAATTAACGTAACTTCAGCCGAGGCGATTACTCATAGAGCACGAATATTATACACGCTAAGCTGCAGTCTGTTCAGCAACCATCAAGGCATCGTATAACTGGACATTGCTTCCACCGTAGCGGGGGCTTATGGAATACGTAGCTTGTTCATGAACGTAACTTCAGCCGAGGTGATTACTCATAGAGCGTGTCTGGAACAAGGGATAGATACCCCTCAATTTCCTGCAATAGGGAAGAAATATGTTGAGAAACAATTCAATAATCTCGATGTTCATCGGGCTAATGGCCGGCATTTTTTGAAATGATGTGAACAAGAGTTACAATGGCTATTTTTTTTCCAAAATTCTTTAATCCTATTCTACTTGTTACCGGCATATCATCTTATCAAATTCTCAGCCATCTTACTATTGTGCATGGACATAATATAATTTTCATAAGGTCAACAAAGGATCATATTCACTGCTCAGTAACGAGGGAGAATACCAAATATGAAGCAGCATATTTAGCAATATAGACATTGTTCTAATATGCATAGCAATGCATATGCTTAACTTTATATTGAACGACAGGATCAGCATTACAATGAAGATAAAATGTAGATACAACAGGCAGGTCGAAGCATTGGAGTAGCAATACAAATTTTTCGCACTCGAAAAAATATCAGCTTCGCATCAAATGCCTGCCAGCAGTTCCATGTGGACATGTCGTGGATCAGAGTTGATAGAATACAAAATCGAGTGACTAGAATTTGTATTGGCTGTGAAAAAACAATTATTTCTTCATTTTCATGCTAGCCATATCAAAGCCATCACATACAGGTCCCAATTTCAGCTCAACTGATTTAGAAATAAATCGATTGTTTTAATCTGACCACAAGGACTGTATATCAACAAGGATCTGTCTATTAGTAATCCCCTCAATTTCCTTCAGCGGCTACCTCTCGTCGTACGAATCCGCTAGCCGCCGTCTGATCGTGGAATAAGAAAAAGAGGCGGTGATTTGGCCCTAAACTCCACCCTCCGAGGAGACGCGGCCGTGAGATCGGAAGAGGGAGACAGGACGGGGAGACGTGGAGGCGGTGATTTGGCCCTAGACTCCACCCTCCGAGGAGACGCGGCCGTGAGATCGGAAGAGGAAGACAGGACGGGGAGACGCGGCCGTGATCAAAAGAGCCAGAACTAAGGGTTGTTGTCCGGTGCCAATTTTGGGACAAATTTTGTGCTCGGAGACAGAATCAAGAGGAACCAATTTTGGGAGGAAGATAGGATGCGGCTGTTGTCCGGCGCTTCACGTGAGGAAGGAGATGAATTAATGGTTTAGAGTTTTGGTGGCCCTTAAGTTATGCGTTGGGTTTATTTACTAATAGGTGTAACATTTTGCTATTAACCCCTAAACGCAAATTAAAGAAGCATTAGCCAATCATTTAACGCCACATCAGCTCCGGTGTAGGAAAATCCTACACGGGCTGCTCATCCCCCTTAAACTCTATACATACATATATACATATATATACACACACACATCTATATATATACACACACATATATATATATATCCCGTGCCCGTAGGGCACGGTTCAATTTAGATATTTCCCCCTCAAAATCTTAGTTCCCCCGAAAATGTGGGCACGATTCATTTTAGATATTCCCCTCTCAAAATCTTAGTTCCCCTGAAATTGTGTACATGATTCATTTTAGAAATCCCACCCTCAAAATCTTAGTTCCCCAATCAAAGTCTTAGTTCCCTAAAATTTAGGTCCCCTCTAGAGATTTTAGTTCTCACATTGTTTAATTACTCACAAAATTTTTAGTCACTGACAAAAATGTTAGTCCCCCAATTTGATATGTGCCATATGATATGTCCAGTAAAAAATATGAACTGTGAAACTATGATATGTTGAACATATGTTAATGGTTGAACCTGCCATATGATATCTCAAATTTGACATATCAACATTTAATTACACAAACTTGTTGAATTTGAGTATCCTGGACATATGATTACTCAAAATGTGATCAGTTGAACTTAGTTTGGCATTTTGCATTTTGAAGTGAAGTGAAGTAATGTTTCATTGCCATACCCAGAATGACAGCATCATAATGAAAATGTGATCAAAATGATAGGACCAAAAAATTGAACCAAAACAAAAAAATGGCCATACCCAAAAAATAGACACAAGAACTAATAGCTAATGACGTTTAGATCTGAAAAAATTCCAAGTTTTTAGATACCAATTATCTCCTGTTTGCTATCATTGCAATCTATGAAGGCACGCAAATAATTTAAGAGTTAATTATAATACATCATGCACACTTTAATCCAAACTAAATTATCATTGAGTTATTATGTTACAACAAACTCTTTAATTCCAATCCTTATAAATATCGAATGCATGGATAATTGTTTGAAATGATTGCAATATTTGCCAACCGCACAAAAATATAAGAAGGCAATTTTATTATTGGGGAGAGTTTGAACTGACAGAGTGTTAGAATATGCTCAATGGAGTATCAGAATATCTAATCAAATTCATAGAGCAAAGACAGAGATAACAACATAAGCAACAACAAAGTCTCAATAACGACCTCAACCAAATGTGGATGTAGAGAAATGACTCAAACGGCAGGTACTTGTCTCATGAACATCAGCAATGCAAACATCATGACCGTTACTTTGAGTGCTAGCGTAAGAGGTTGAGTTAATTACTTGCCTCTGCCCCTCCATATCAGCATACTAATCTTCAAGTTTCGCAGCTTCCATCGCTCTAGCTTGCCCATCTCAAACCCCACCAACTTCAGCCTCTTCGACAACAATCCCTTTGTTTCCCAAGAGTCTGCTCGCTGCAACACCTCTTGGTCCTTGGCCATTTGAAAATTTCCTCCACTGGTTGCTGGATTAATTTCTTAGTCAAAATAAACAGAGTTATTAGCATCTAAAACAACCAAGCTTCTTCTATCTCACTAATGAAGATTATAATTTTCCTCTCAAACCAGATTTGCCAAACTGTAGCCATTATAGTAAGATAGCACTTGATCTGAATAGAGTGCATCTTCAAATTAGCTTGAAGTGCTATCAAACTTGATGGAAATTCAAAAAATTTTAGATTTTGTAAGATTGACAACAATATAGGTCAAATTGCATTCCAGAAGCATATGAATAATACTTTATCAGAAATTCCACATTGAATGCATAACTGAGAATGATCAATGACTTATGTGCAAGCGTATCCTTAAGAGTTCAGGTTCCCCTTCAATGCAATCCACATAAGTTTTATTAATCTTAAAGGGAAATACAATTTGTTGTAACTCCATCCAACCAAATCGAGAATTCGTAAAAGCTCTTGACAGACAAACATATATCCTCAAGTATATATTATCTTTATTCCCATTAATTTGTACCTTCCCAACAATTTGCTTCACCTGCAGAAATTAATCTACTGGACTACCAAGTAAATTCATCTATTGACCTTGACTCGGCTCCATTAGTGCATCAGAGGACTATGTGCTCCGCTACAAAACCAAGTGCCTGCAAAATGGAAATTGGAAAAGAAGTTAAAGACTCTTCTATGAAGATGGTTAAGTATTTGATATTACTTTGTAGTATGAGAAAAGGGCATGTTCAGAAAAACAAACATACAAATAAAAAGTAGCATGTCATGCAATTTGGGTTAAACACCTGGTAAGTAGCATATGGAATGCCAAGGCTGGTGTCTTTATGAGTGATTTTGACTACCATCCCTACAAATTCCCATCAAAACAACTCATATGGAGTTACTTGTATGCTTATACAACACCACATGTGTTTCTATTTTGGGGCCAACAGAACTTGGATCAAAACTAAATTTTCACATGCTTCTTGATCAAGCCTTCAGGTGGTTACACATTCAAGTAATATATGAGTGTGGCCTATCAAGAAAATATGTGTGTGTGGCCTCAGAATACATGCATAGTTTTATCACAATGGTAATCAAATAATGTAGGTAATAATTTTGTAGACTCGTCACTGGCCCATCCAAGCAAAAAAACAAAAAAAAAAACAGAAAATAACTAACAGAGAGGTGGAAAGAGATGCCTAACTCCTCAAATTCGCTCAGCCGCCATCATCAGAATTTTAGTGTTCTACTTGCATGTAACCAAAATTAAACCCAACAACTTCAGACATTTATGGATAAACTTGAGGCTGAGAAGCAACAAAACAAAAAACATTGGGGAAAAAACTAATGGAGATACATTAATTTTCAAATTTTTCTTGCATTGCTAGGATGGAAAGAATAAGGTTTCTAAAAACATAAACAAAATGAAAGCTAAAAGAAATACGTTTAATAAAATTCTTTCCAGTTTTAAACAATAAATACTTTTCTCCAGATTCCCCAAGAATAACCCCGTTACCGAATAATATAACCTGTGAAAGTTAACCAAGTGTCAATATAACCATTGAAGAAAAATGCTAAAAACAGATAGCACAAAAGCTTTGCTCAAGTGGTTGTCGATCATTGGAATTCACTATAAACTTAAGGTCACAGGCCACCAAGTTATCATTCAAAATTCATTCCATTCGATTATTCGTCAATTCGTTGAGCCCTACTCCCTTTGGCATTATTACTTTTAACAGGCATACGATGGACCTCTAGATTAATATCCATGATATTAACTGCCTTCAACAAACTTACCTGCTCACATATAATTAAATTAATATAGTAGCAGCGGGCATAACAAACTTAAAGGAGATCCCAATGTGAAAGAGATTATATGAAAGCAATGATCATCTACTTCCACTTGTTTGTAGATCTTTAGAGACCTACCAATCATATACATTTGCTTCAATATAACAACCTCTTTTTCATTCAAAAAATTTCTCATGTTTTCACTGCTTACTTCCGTGAAATTCTGGGAATGGTAAAGCCACTTTATCTTAAAAATTTTTGGGCATCATTATATCCACACTCAGATTTTTCACCAGGGATCTCAAAGTTCCCTTAGCAAAAGATGGGCTTCCCGTCCTATTTCAATAGTTTTGGGTGCTTAGAAGAATGACCTTATGGAGCACTTGCGAATTTTAGAGGAAATGTCCTAATATTCATTGTCTCAATCATGTGTTAATTAATGTTGTTTCAAAAACTGAGGGTGCTTCATATGTCAGGGACGTGTGAGTTTTGGCCCGTTAGCGCATGGCAACATCTCTCTTCCCACTCCAATCCTTCACTGGTAGGTTCATCTCAGCCACACAGCCAAACATGAAAGCTAAAATGTATTCGCCTTTTCACGATGTGATCACCATACAACTGATTATTTCAGTGCACTAACACGCTTCCCTTAAGCATTCTCTTGTCCATGACACGCCAGTCAAAATGAAAATACATCCATTGTTTTTCCCCATAATCAACCGCTTCATCACGGACGGTCTCGTTAACAATGGCTAACTTAATGTCGTTTTTGTTATGCACCAATTACATTGAAATGGCTAAGCACATCTTTCTCATCCACACACAAGAATGTCCCTGCTGTAAAGTTGGCTTTCAACTGAAATAATAATTTTCATGGCTTGCCTAACAAAAAAAATATAGTTCTTCAACATTTATCCAAAATCCAACATCTTTCTAATTATAGAGCTACCATTATGAAGATAATAGACTTTTGAAGCAATTATGTAGCTGAAACTACATCGAATGTGCTAACTGTGGCTATGTGGAAAAAAAGGAGTCGGATTACTTTAAAATGATCATTTAGGATAATACATGCATCAAATATTATAGGCCCCATCAGTTAACTACATATTAAATGAGTATAAGAATTCAACATAATATCCAAAAAAACTAAAGAATTCTATACATAAAATATTATTACTCTTATAGCATATCATTATTAGTGAAATCTGAGAAAGGATTAGCATCGAAAAGAAAATTTTAGAATGTGATTGAATGCATTTGTTAACAGAGTACATTTTAGATAGCCCAATGCCAGATAATGCTGATGAGATAGCTCATAATATGCTAAATTCAGAAAAAAGATTCAAGTAGGTACGACAAAAGACTTGACATCATGACAAAATTTAATTTTTGTTTTAGCATGTACACTAATTAGTTTACGTCAATTTGTTAATGTACTGTTTGTGTTGAGATTGGTATAATTATCAAGAAACACTTTTTTCATCTAAAGACTGGACTTTGCCTGCACAAAAATGTGTTGAAAGTGTATATATTTTATTTCGTTGTATACAAAAAAAATTGAGGCATCCTTACAAATAGTTTCGTGAATTATTCCAAAATTCCTAAAGCATTCTGCCAACGAAGTCACCAAAAAGGCATAGAAAATAATTCTTATTATTATGTATACACCAATAATTATGTAAAAAATATCATGATTAGAATTCTAGATATATCATGATTAGAATTTTAAATATATATGTAGTGAAATCCTTATCAAATGAATATTGGAGTCTAATAAAATTACCAAATAACCAAAGAATTTTATACACAATGTTATATTACTCTTACAGAAAAATCATAATCCTGCCAATGATTTCATCATCAAAATTCTAAATATATCATTAGTGAAATCCTTACCATGAAACGTTTGTCTGGGCTCAAAAGAAAGAGGCAGCGGTGGCTAGCTGGCTGAGTCATACAGCGAGAGGGAGTAGTGGATGATCGAGGCGAAGGCCTCCAAAATTGATCGCCGAGAGGGAGCAGTGGATGATCGAGGCCACCAAAAATGAGAATGAAAAACAAATAAAATTTTTTAACAATATTCAAACTGAATAATATTGAAACTTTAGTGCAAAAGGGGGAGCTGGGGTTTATGGAACACCTACATCTGGCAAGCAACACTCGTCACAAAGACGAAGACGAAGTTATGATCATGTCCATAGTCCACTCAATGTACGTTTTTCCTTCTGAATTTGGAGACTCATGCTCTTTATCTTTGCCATCTGGCATGCTGATCATATCCTTGTTTAGAGATCCCTGAAAATTTATAAGCCAGTCCTATATCAGAAAACAATATATTTTCATTATAATCTGAATGATATCATATCAGACTGTTCATATTATTTTAGTTAAAAGGTGTAGTCCAAAAATTTCCTTTCACCTGATCAATTCAACATTAGAAGCTTCTAGCACAACAATTTCAACAAACTGCTCAAATATTTAACCATTCAAACACAAATATATGGTACTAATTAAATTCCCAAGAAATCTTTGGAATGTTCAATTTTAATTACTATGAAATAATTCCAGAAAAACACTGCTTGGATACCAAAAGGAAAAAAAGCTGATGTTTGTTTTGTGCTGCTCTTTTAACAAAACCATAGATTAGAAACAAACCCATCTCTTTTTTAAAAAAGGTCAAAAATAATAAAATTACTATTGAAACCCCTCAAATGGTCCATGTACAATCAACTATAATCCTATCATAAAAAGCTGCCAAAAGCTACCAAATACTCCAAGCTAATATTAAGTGGCCCAAATCATCAAATTGCTTCAACATGTGGTATGGCAGTCTATTTTCTTCGTTATCTTACATAATATTTATGTATTAATACCTAAATATTGCTGAATTCAAATAACAATTTCAACATGAAAATCTCAGAATTCAACGGGTTATGCACCTAAAAAATTAATATTGGAATTGTATTATTTTTAGCAATGGGCAATATTGAGACTGCAATTGTGAGTTCCCCAAAAATTATGTTGATGGCCAACATTGAGTAATCCCACTCTGATCAAGGTCTATAAAAGTCAAATTCAAACAAAACAATGTTGCGCATAGAATGAGTGTTGTGCAGACCTGAAACATCCAAACAAAACAAATTCAACAATTATCAAGCAATTTCAGTGAACAAATTCCATACATTCACTCAACTCTTCGAGACCATATGCAGATTATTCTTGATGCTAGTTTATTTATTTTTCAATGACAAAATTTCTTTATCGTAAAGGAAGCAAAGCAACTTCTGTTCCTATTTCAAATTTTCAATGACATTATTGAAAACTCTTAAAAACGATAAAGCCTTCGATTGAAAATTTCAAAATTGAAACCAAAACTATTAGAATTCGTCATCGTATATGAGAGGTCATCTCGCATATGTCATGTGATTCCCATTATTCTCTTCAACCAATATTATCAAAATGATAAGCTGAAGTTCCAATTGAAACCAGAAAAATTTACTATTGTCTCCTCAGGGGAAACTCCAAAGATATAAATAAACCAAACTGGAAGACAAATTTTTGTGAAAACTGCAGTCAAGAAATGAATGTTGAAGAATGAAAACAAAAAGTGATGGTTACCTTGAGCACGTTTGTTTGATCATTGACAAATATTTGCCCCATGTAAATATTTGCCAGTGCTCTTCAGTTAGCCTTTTAAGTTCCATTTTAGAGTTCACTTCTTTCTGATAAAGGGGAAGAGAATCCAGTTCAGCATATAGAAACATAAAAAATGGTGGTGCAATTGCAAAGTATGATTGAGATGCAATTGAGGTTCAGTGTTGGACAAACTTATAAAAGTTGACAACTTTTAATAGAATACCAAACATTATTATAACGACCTAGTCTTTTTATAATAAAAATCACCGTAACATTTAATATTTTCTATCACATATGGTCAGGTGACTATGATAAAAAAATCAAACTTGGTCTTCTATAAACACATCAATCGTGAATTCCAGATTATATCACCAATAGAGGATTCATGATAGGAAATATAAATGAAGAGAGTTAAAGTTCTAAACAGTAACTTAAGTTGTAATCATGACTTCTAGCCTCTCCCATCATGCTACTGAAACATTATTGCCTAAGGCAACAGATAAATTTATACTTAAATCTATTCAACATAACCTTATATTGCATGATTTTTATTTAACATGGCCATAATCACTTAAAAAGATAGAATATGAAAGTTACTATCATAATATTATGAGTGGAAGCTTATTTGACGCATGTACCGTTTGTTAAAGGGTTGTAAATGAGATTCCATTTTATTAACTCCTTAAGTGCACCAAATGTGAGGCATGACATGACACAACAACCAAAAGACATAATAACAAAATTTTGGAATTTACATTGCATGGATAATGACAGATATGTACATAAGGAACCCTTCCCTAATAGCATTAGCTAAAAAACCAGCTGTGCCATGGTGTTCTTTGTGGATGTACTTGATTATAACACAACACTTAGTGGATATAGCTTGTCAATTCTATTGAATGTCATATTGCCTCCAATATAGCGTCATGGTTCCATTGACCAAATTGGCAATGATCTTATAATATGTGACCACTAAGATAAATTTTATCCTGGAAGCAACACATTGAGTATAACCATAAAGAAGATTTGCCTTCAGATTTTAGAATAGGATAAAAATCGTTGTGAAAAATTAAAACAAATAAGATTGCATCTTTATAATCTCTTAAAATAGAGTCCCTCCATTTAAAATGATCTTTTTATTGAACTTAAAATAAGATGGCAGCTTTATAATCTCTGAATCTATCTGTAACATGACTCCGCTAAGAACTTATGACACATTTGTCCTTTTGGATGTAATGGAGACATGGTCATGGCCATGGCAGTGCCCCTTTCTTGTTCCAGAATGTTCCTTCTCAAGATCTTACTATATATAAGCATAAACATCCTTCAGTCACAATAGGAGGCTGAACAAAGTTGATGGAAGTCTCTAATAAACTTAGAATTCATATGGCCCAAAAGAAGAAACATTTCTTGGACTTGAACTAAAGATAATTAACCACTTTACCATCCCTGTCTTTGTTCCATGTGGGACTAACCCCTCTTCTGCTACTGACTTGTCCACTTGATTGCTTGAGTGTTTAACACTAGTTTTACAAAATTTTGCTAGGCTGGACACTTGCACTTGATATGATACCTGGACATGATTCTTACAAAAAAAGGAAATGCATTGTTGTTGTATTTAAATCACCAATTTAAAGTCATAGAAATACATTGGAGTTGTTAATGAGGGAACAATAGAAATAATAAGGGTTAATGTGTACTATGTTTTTATTAATTACTTTCACATCCATCTAATCTTATTCAATTTTTAAAATTCAAAAGAATTTTGAGACCCTTTAGGAGAAAAAATTCAAAAGAATTCAAAAGAGCTAAGGGTAGATCTCCTTCAAGAGTGGAATTCCTTTGGGGTCTCTCAAACCTGTAGTTAATGGGGAGTTTCATCTCCCAGATGAAAGCAGCGATGACATCCCTCGAGAAGACCGTGATCGGCCTCGCCTATCGGCAAATCTCTGCTGGATCCACGGGAGCATCATCTCTACCACATAGTTCTCGTGGGCACCATCCTCTACCTCTGGCCCATAACAATCTACATTCATATGTACAGTTCAAGTTTTAATGTAATTTTGTCTCTAACGTTTATACAACTTCACTTGATTCCAAGCTCTGCATTTCACCACATTGCAAAATTTAGAATCACTAACCTAGTCCACTTACTGTGCTTCCCTTGATTCCAAGCTCTGCATTTCACCATATTGCAAGCTCCCTTGTTGCCTGAACATAAATGTCGAAAAATAATATGATGAACATAAATTTCAAAAAATATAATATGCTATACAAAATTAAAATTTCCAATTTGGCATGCATATTTCATCCCATTCACAGACTAATGGAAGCCAACAAAGGGTAAAAACTAATCTCAAACCTATATTCACATACTAATAGAAGCGAACATGTCACAGGCCTAAATGAACAGATTCCATGCCTATATGAACAGATCTCAAACCCAATAGAACAAATTCCAAATCCCTTACTTGCAAGTACAATCCGTAGAGTAAGATGGCTACGTCGTTCTGGAACTTGGAGATCAGGTCGTTCCCCATCGTGGAGCAGCCTTGTGATCCGCCGAATCCAACGTCGGCCATGGCGCCCTCCACATCCGAGCGAACGAAAACCCATCTCATCCACTTCTGAAGGACGGCGATCAGAGATCTGGGAGAGCTTCTAAAGGACGGCGAGATTTTCGACCAAAACCCCTCTCATCCGCGAGAGGAGGATGTTGGCCGAAGCTGTTATGGCTTTTCGTAGGGGGTGGGGTTGCCAGCGTGCCAGGAGGATAGGGGCGAGGCTGGGGCGTGTTCTTTTTGATTTCCCCAAAATGAGGGACACATGAAACATTGTCCCCCCTTAAATTTCAAAAGATTTCAGTTTCTCTCACTGGTTTCACACTAAAATTCAAATTTTTCCCCTCAAATTTCAAAATTACAACTTAAACTCTTATCCAATTTCTCCTATCCAATAACTCATATAACATCCCTCATTTTTATACCCTAAATACAACTCAACCCTTTATCCAATTTCTCTTATCCATATCTCATTATAACATCCCTCTATATACCCCCAAATACAATTCAAACCCTTATCCAATTTCTCTTATCAAAAACTCTTATCCAAAAACCCATGATAACATCCCTATTTTATAGAATAGATATCCTTTTTTGTGAATCTTTCCGACATGGTTGCCTATCTAGGTGTATCTTGGAGAAGCGTATTCTTGTGTTAATGCATGTCTGTGTAGGTCTGTACCAGAGCATGTGTGTATGTATATACATATGCAATGTGGATATAAATGTGATAGGTATGAAATGTAGGTATATATATTTGATGAATGTGAGTGAATGAAACTGTTTGATGTGTGGGTATTAGGATGTATGTGCTTGTTTGTATGTTTATATGTATACGCGTGTGTGGTGTGTAGATGGGTATTCATATTTATTTGACTATTATGGTAGTATGTGCGTAGGATATGTAAAAGTGTTATATATATATATAGCAAAAAATGTACCTAAGAATGACCTCGGGTAGAGATACCTGAGCACACCCCCGCTGTTCGGGGTTTGTGAGTATTTTTTTGAAATTTTTTTTGCAGTAGGTAGATATACTTGTTATGTAGCTCCCCACAAAATTTCAGCTCGATCCGACACCGTTTGAGCCTCCGTTCATCGATTTCAAAAACGTTGCGCAAAACTGTCCAAATTCTGGACAGTTTTGCGCAACGTTTTTGAAATCGATGAACGGAGGCTCAAACGGTGTCGGATCGAGCTGAAATTTTGTGGGGGGCTACATAACAAGTATATCTACCTACTGCAAAAAAATTTTTCAAAAAAAAATACTCACAAACCCTGAACAGCGGGGGTGTGCTCAGGTATCTCTACCCGAGGTCATTCTTAGGCACATTTCCCTCATATATATATATATATATATATATATATATATATATATATATATATATATATATATATATATATATATATATATCATATGAGGGAAATGTATTATGTTTGTGCGCTCTTGTGTGTATTGTGTGTGGTATATGTGCCTATCTGTGTGAGGCAGTAGGTGCATCACTATGAATGTGAGATTATGCGTATATTTATCTATAGTTTTGATTGCAGACCTAAGTGACTTGATCATGCATATGTTAGTATGTGCTCGTCGATGTATGTTGGATGTGACTAAATATTGTGTGTATGTAGATATTTATGTGCCTATAATTGTGGGTGAAGTTATATGACTAAGTACTGAGTGTATAGAGATCTGGTGTACATATGGTGTGACACCATGATAGTGACCCTGTTTGTCAAGTTACGTGTGTAGATTGATGTGTATAGTCGTATGTCCATGCATGCATATAGACGTATATGTAAATATATAAGCAAGTAGAATATAAGTCGTAATACTTGAAGGTATTGTGATATATATGAAAGCATGCCATGTATGAATGCCTTATGTATCGTGATATGGATATGATGTGATGTCATATGCGTAGATATGAGTAGTGATTTAAATACGTATAATAATACTTATAGAGACTTATTTGTGGTGTGTGATGTATATGTTAGTGTGTGAATATGTGTGCCTAGATGTTTATGTGAAAGACATATATGTATGTATATGTAGTGATACACATAGTGATGTGGGTGTGCTACTAGACGAATAGTAGGATGTATCCGTGATATGCATGTGACGCGGATGCGTATGGATGACAATGAAGTATATAGTGTATATAGGTGTGGTGTAGATATGTATTCTTGTTTATACTTTATGGGTAGTAAGACCATCATATCTAGTTGACCATGGGCAGGGTTCACACCTTAGAAAGTCCGAGGACGGACTTTATTTTAAGGTGGGTAGGAGGTCATGCCCTGTTGTGAAATATACGTGTATTCTACTACTTACACGAGGTATTTCTACTTACGATGCATACATAGACATGAAATAAACCTGGATATCGATGTATGTAACGTAGTGCATGGGGGGAAGTGTGAATGACGTTGTGTTTATTATTTAACGTGTATATGGTAGACATGTGTGTGTGATGCATATATGCATCCATGGATGTACATGGATGTGTGTAGGGAGGGCCATGCTAGTGTGAAAGGGGGTTATGAGTTAATGGCAACCCCCGTAAATTTTTAGAAAGGTGAGGGGTAAAATGGTCATTTGGACCAAAGGAGGTGTGTGTACATAGTAAAACGGTGTGTGCATAAAGTAATGGCAAACTTGTAAATACCTAAAAGTTGGGGGGCATTTTTGGGAGGGTATTTTGGTCATTTAACATGTTGCATGCTTATCCTAAGGAGGTTCTAGTGATATATTTTTAGGAGAAAATTCTTTCTTCTTCTTTACTCTTCCTTTCTTTTCTCTTTTCATTTTTCTCTTTCCTTCCTCTCCCTCCCAATAGGGCCGGCCACCCCTCTCCCATTTCCTCCTTCTTCATTTGGAAACCCTAATTACTCGCTCCTAAAATTAAGTATACCAAGTAGCGTACAAGTGGGAAGAAGTTGGAGAAGAAAGAAAAAGGAGAAGAGGAAAATCAAGCTATGGAGGTAGGAATCCAACTTGGTTTTGGAAATTTAATTAGGGTTTATTTCTATCATCATGATAACATCATACATCATCATACAAAATATCCAAACATCATACAGGCAAACTCCATCAAACACCACTCAATAACAAAAACTAAATCTATAAGTGAGTGTCGCCAGGTGCTGCAGAGGAAGAAGGAGGCTCTGTGACAGCAGGGGTATCCTCTGGAGGAGGGTCAGCAGCAGTAACAGTAGCAGCATCAGCAGTAGCATCAGCAGCATCTTGAGTAGAGACTCCACCAGGATGCACAACGACATCAGTGACGATGGGCTGAGGAGGCTCACTAGGCTGAGGAGGAATGAAACGACTCAGATGCTCAAGGAAGGGTATTCCCTGATGCTGGAATGATATAGAGGCCATCTCATAAAGACCTGACACCATCTCAAGGAGGGTGTCAAAAACGGGAGGAGCAGATGAAGATGGCTGGTCAGCTGGTGGAACTATGGACGAAGACGGAGTTGAAGTGGATTTCCTCTTCTTTGATGCAGACTGAGAGCCGAAGAGGACTTCGACTTCGCAGAAGCATCAAGGAGAGGAGCAAAAGGCATGGGCTCGTAGGGAGACAAATCGATACCAAAATATCGGAAGACAAGAGGGACAAGGCCACCGTATGGAATGTGAGCGGAGGAAGAAGTAAACTCGACCTTGTCCATCCGATCAAGGAGGACACCGGCCCAGTTCACGGACATCCCAGAGAAAATCGCTTACATCCACCTCAGAATATCCTGGGAAGGCTGGTCAGATGATCCATACTTTGACAGGATGTTGGACTTCACCACTAGGTGAATTGCCCAACCTCTAGCCGAAAACATAGATGACCTAATACCAGAATTCAGGGCTAAGGGTATCACACGAAACATATCCTGGAGGACAGATTGATCAAGCTCGTCAATATCAGAAATGAAAATGTCTGAAGGAAGAGATCCAGTAGAAGGAATCCTAAGAATGGAAGAGCTTAACCAGAAATGGATAAGCTCGAGGGGACTCGCTCTGAGAGAAGCGAAAAAGATCGGCCAAGTGGGTAGCAGATAAAAGATCTGAAAGTCTCTCAGCGGTGAAGGCGGGAAAAGCAATGTATCGCTCCCTAAGAAGTTTGATCCCTAAGAGAGAGTGAAATTTTGCCAAACAAAGATCATATCGGCAATTGGGAACAAGGGGATCAGTAGGAGGAGCGACAGGGGTGCCTTCTATAGAGCTCGACACAGAAGGAGAAGGAGGAGCCTCAGCAGCAGGCTCATTGATGCGAACACCAATGGGATTGCACTGCCGCTTGATCAGGGGCTCAGCGTCGGAAGAAGAAGACCCGGAAGGAGAATATCACTGTGAAGCAGAGTGAGAGGGAGATTCGGCATTTTTGGTACGGGCTTTATAGGGCTTCCTGTTCTTAGAGGCGGTTGGTTTCTTGGGTGCCCTAGGTTTCTTAGGAACCATGATCTTCCCTTTTCCTTTGGTCTTGGGAGCCATGGAATCAATCAATCGAAGTAGACGAGTATCGACAAGAAAAGAAATCAAACGATGATAATCGAGAGAGAGAGAGAGAGAGAGAGAGAGAGAGAGAGAGAGAGAGAGAGAGAGAGAGAGAGAGAGAGAGAGAGAGAGAGAGAGAGAGAGAGACTCAGACCTAGTCAAAAACTCACGAAAGCACAACGACGAAGCAATCGACACACGACAAGGAGGAGATCGACGGCGACGGCTGAGGAAATGAGCGGGAAGACGAGAGGTTTCAAGTCGGAGGAGAGAGAACGACATGGGTTGAAATAAAACGTCTCGAAGTTTATAAGAAAAGGGGGAAATAATCTAGGCCGTTGGATCAAAGAATCGATGGCTTAGATCGAAGCAGTGAACCACCACAACAGGAGACAGCTGACTGAAGAACAAAAGTCAGTCGACTGGATGAAGTGATAAGAAATTAGCTTAGGATGACAGACAGTCGACTGTTGAGTAACATACAGTCATCTGTCCGAGGGACAGTCGACTGTACTATACACATCAGTCGACTGACTGAGAATCAATAAACTTCATCAAAAAAAACAGAGAGCTCTGAAAAAATTTCGACAAAGATGACAGGTGCCTGATGACTAAAATGCAGTCGCCTGTTGAACAAACAGTCGACTGTAAGTTTGTCAGCAGTCGCTTGTGCGAAAGATACAAGTTTCTGACTGAGAAGATAGAGCAGGGCAGTCGACTGTCAAAGGAAAGACAGTCGTCTGGCCTGGTCTAAAAATGCACAGTGAGATAAAAATCTAGAGAATATGAACACTCACCCTTGGACCTATACTCTAATCACAAACTCATCATAAAAACAATGTAATACGATAAATCAATTGAAACACAAATCTCTAAAACCTATCTCAAAGAAATCATGAAATCACATAAATCTCAATTGCCTTTCTTAAACACTTACATATGATATATCAAATGAAGAGAGGCAACAAGATGAAATGAGCTCAAAGGTGTTATAACATGTATGTTGAGCTTCTAAATTTCAGATTCACCCATAATTCCTAACTCTCCATGCAACCTCACAAATGAATCTTCTTTAAGAGGTTTTGTGAAGATGTCGGCAATTTGTTTTTGGGTTTCAATGTACTCTAAGATGGTGTCCTTCTTAGCTACATGATCATTTAAAAAATGGTGTCTCACATCTATGTGTTTGGTACGGGAGTGATGTACCGGATTCTTGGAAAGACATATGGCACTTTGGTTATCAACCATGATCGGGCAAGTATCACAATTGACACCATAGTCCATAAGAGTGTGTCTCATCCAAAGAAATTGTGCACATGCAAGACCCACAGAAATATATTTCGCTTCAGTCGTGGACAATGACACCGAATTCTGTTTCTTAGAAAACCAAGAAACTAGGGAATTTCCTAGGAAATGGAAAGTGCCACTAGTACTTTTCCTGTCGGATTTGCATCCAGCAAAGTCGGCATCACTATATGAGATTAACTCATATGTGCTAGATTTAGGGTAAAGTAACCCATAATCTAGAGACTGATTGAGATAACGAAATATTCGTTTAACCGCAATCAAGTGTGACTCCTTAGGTCTAGCTTGATATCTAGCACACATGCATATAGAAAACATGATATCGGCCCTACTAGCGGTTAAGTAAAGTAAGCTACCGATCATACCTCGATATAGACGAATGTATACATCTTTTCCGTTCTCATCCTTGTGTAGATGGGTAGTAGTACTCATGGGAGTCCTTTTGCTTGAAGACGATTCCATCCCGAATCGCTTAATAAGCTCCCCTGTGTACTTTGTCTGATGTATGAAGGGTACATTCTCCATTTGTCGAATTTGTAGTCCAATGAAATAAGTGAGCTCTCCCATGTGGCTTATCTCGAATTCATCCTTCATAGACTTGGAAAATTCTTGACAAAGATTAAAGTTAGTAGAACCAAATATTATATCGTCTACATAAACTTGAATCAAAAGAATGTCATTTTCATAATCTTTAATGAAGAGTGTAGAATCAACTTCTCCCATTTTAAAACCTAAATTCAAAAGAAAGGTCTTAAGTCGATCATACCAAGCTCTAGGATCTTGTCTCAACCCATACAACGCTTTCTTAAGTTTGAAAACATGGTTTGGAAATTTTTCATGAATAAAACCGGGAGGTTGAGAAACATATACTTCTTCATTGACAATCCCATTTAAAAATGCACTTTTAACATCCATTTGAAATAGTTTAAAATTCTTATGGGATGCAAAAGATAAAAGTAATCTAATAGCTTCTAATCTAGCTATAGGGGCAAAAGATTCTTCGAAATCAATACCTTTCTCTTGCCGGTAGTCTTGAGCTACTAACCTTGCTTTGTTCCTTGTGATTATCTCGTTCTCATCGGTCTTGTTCTTGAAGATCCATTTGGTCCCAATAACTTGGTGACCACTTGGAAGAGGAACGAGTTCCTAAACTTCATTTCTCTCGAATTGCATTAGTTCTTCTTCCATTGCCACTATCCAAGAGCTATCCTCACAAGCTTCTTGGATGTTCTTTGGCTCAATGGTAGAGACAAATGCGCAATGAGAGAATTCTTCAATTCTCGATCTCGTTCGAACACCCACACCAATATCTCCAATTATTTGGTTATGGGGATGGTTGCGAACGGTCGGGTAAGCTTTGGGTAAACCTGCATCACTTGAAACATCTTCAACAATCTCATTAGTAGTGTTAGTATCAATAATCGAATCATTAATCTTAACATTACTAAGAGGATCACACAAAACATCTACACTATCATCATCAACACGAGGAAAATCAAAATCTTCATTAAATGATACATGTAGTGATTCCTCAATCGTTGAAGAAGTTTTGTTGTATATCCGGTAGGCTTTGCTACGTGTGGAATATCCAACAAAAATTCCTTCATCGGATCTTGGCTCAAATTTATCTAGATTACCGAAAGTGTTCTTGATAAAACATTTTGAACCAAAAACACGAAAATATTTTACTTGAGGCTTTTTGTCATAAAACAACTTAAAACAAGTTTTGTTTGTTCGGGGTCTCACTAGGATCCTATTGAGCACATAACATGCCGTGTGCACCGCCTCTAACCAAAATTGTAGTCCAAGATGATTATCATGGAGCATAGTGCGTGCACACTCAATAAGAGTCCTATTCTTTCTCTCTACAACACCATTTTGTGGTGGTGCCCGAGGGAAGGAAAAGTTATGAGTTATCCCGGTGTCATCACAAAACTTAGTAAAAGATTCATTCTCAAATTCTCCTCCATGATCACTACGGATAGTGATAATGGTGGATCCTAAGAGATTCTGAATCTTCTTTGCAAATTTGGTAAACTCTTCATAAGCTTCATTCTTATTAGTTAAGAATGAAACCCAAGTAAATCTAGAAAAGTCGTCAACGACAACTAATCCATAATGAGCATTACCTAAAGAAGCGATTCTAGTTGGCCCAAACAAATCTAGATGAAGAAGTTCTGGGGGCTTCTTAGAAGTAATCCATTATTTAATCTTAAAGGATGATTTACTCAGTTTACCTCTTTGACACGAATCACAAAAGTTTTTCTTATTAAAAGCGATTTTAGGAAAACCTTTGACTAGATCATGCTTATCTAACTTATATAAGTGCTTGAAATGAACATGACCAAAACGGCGATGCCATAATAGTTGTTCACTTGTGTTAGCAACTAAGCAATGTTCTACGGTTTTAGGCAAGCTCAAATAATAAATATTTTTACGCCTAATACCGGAAAATAAAAACATTTGAATTACAATCAACAATTGTACACAATCCTTCTCCAAAGTTAACCTTGTAACCTTTGTCACAAAGTTGACTAATGGAAATGAGATTGTGACATAAACCACTAACAAGAAATACATTAGTAATTAAGGGTTTGGAAGTGTTACCGACAATACCTACTCCAATGATGGTTCCCTTTTGATTACCTCCAAAAGTGACCGTTGCACTATCCTTGATGCTAATCACTTCGGAGAGCAATGAGGAATCTCCCGTCATATGTTTGGAGCAACCACTATCAAGAATCCATCCTTTCCCTTTAGAGCTATTTTGACCTTTATTGCTCTTCTTCTTTCTCTTGGGTACCTACATAATATACCATAAGCTCATGGTACACAATGTTTGTTGGGTCCAAGGGGATTAGCCCTTTGGAAGCCAAGTCCAAGTGGACTTCCGCTTCCCAACATAATTACTATTCCTAATAACATCATGGAAATAGGAATCAACATAAGCATTCCTATCATTTAGGCTAGTGTTCTTAGGACCCCAAATGGTGTAAATTTTGGGAGTCCTTTTCCTAGTTGCATGCATACTTGTTAGATTTCTATGTGGTGCATGCTTCTTAGGGACATGGTTTCTAGCATAAACATGAGGAGGTGGATATGCATATGACATACAAGAATGATATGTATGCTTGGGAACATGCATGTTGTATGAAGCATATGGATCATGCATGACATGTGGAGGTTGTGCATACATGTAAGAATGATGCGTATGAGCATATGGGTGTATGGGAGCACATACATGAGAATTTCTCATATGTGGATTTGTACGTGTCTGTGGGTGTGGAGCATAGAAAGTATCATGATTATCCACTTGTGAAGTAGGAGGTTTCCTACGTGGATGAATGTTAGTGTACATATAAGCATGACTTCTCTTTTGGTTTCCACCCTTAGTGAGTTTCTTGCCAAAAGGAAGAGATGGTGAAGTGGTGACTTTCTTGGTAGGTTTGCTACCTATAGTGTCTTTGACACCACTTCTGGATGCACCGAAAGAAGGCCTCACAAAGTCTATAGTGACACCACTATAGGAAGTGCGAGCATTGGATGCATTTGCATTCACAAACCCAAGACCAACACGATGTGTGGTCGGAAATTGGTTTGCAAGCAAATCATCCAATTGTCCTTTTCCCTTATTGAATCTCACAATATGGGAGGACATGAGCTCATATTTCTCCTTAAGAGAAGAAATATTGGTATCCAAGGTGGACACCCGTGCTTTGAGCTCGTGCACTTGAGTTTTAATAGAGTCATTCTCTAAACCCAATTGTGTGTGTCGTGTAACTAGATCACTATTATCCTTAGGATGTGTTTGATCCAGTTGAGATTTGAGGTTATTCACCTCATCTCTCAAAGTGACATTTTGAGAAGCTAAATTTGCTTTCTCAAGAGTTAAAGTATCAACAATGGTATCATTGTTGATAATGCATGGAATGGATGAATTGCCAACTTTCAATTTCTTTAAGCTAGTATATCTAAGCATTAAAGATTGATATTTAGCAAATAATTCTTCATTAGCAATGCGTAGTTCATCCATTGTTACCTTGGTATCATCCGTGTCGGAATCACTCTCATCGGAGAGTGGATCTTCTCGTGCCATGAAGCACATGTGGGCGCTCTCATCCTTCTCATCATCGGAATCACTTGATGATTCTTCACTTGAGTCATCGAATGTACCTACGAGTCATTTCTTCTTGTCTCTCTTGTTCTTGTCGGACTTGTGGTACTTCGGAGCCTTCCACTTCTCTTTGTTTCTTAGCATTGGGCAATCCCTCTTGATGTGCCCGGGCTTATTACACTTAAATCAAAGAGAGGAAGCATTATTAGTAGACTCAAATCTTTTGTTAGAGGAAAATTTACCTTTGCGAAACAAGCGTTGGAACTTCTTCGCCATTTGGTCCATTTCACCCAAATCCATCTCATTCTCTGATTCTTCACTATCGGAGGATGATGAATAGGCGTTGAATGCCAAAGCTTTCTTCTTGGCCTCCGAAGGATTCATCATAGCTCGAATCTTTAATCGGTTCTCTCGTCTTACCTCATAAGACATGAGAGTCCCGATAAGATTCACAACTGTGTAATTCTTCAAATCATTGACCTCATCGATGGCGATCGCTCTTCTTTCCCATTTGGAGGTCATTCCCATGATGATTTTCCTTACCTTTTCAGGTTCGGTGTATATTTGGCCAAGGGCTTCCAATTCATTTGTGATGTCGGTAAAACGTCCGTACATCGATGCAATACTCTCATTTTCCTACATATGAAATAAATCGAAGTTTTGCACGTCAACATATAACTTTGAAAGTTTTACCTTGTTCGTTCCCTCATGGTTAACGATGAGATGGTTCCAGATTTGATATGCACTCTTACATGTGCATATCTTGTTGAACTCATTAGGGTCCAATGCACAATGAAGAGCATTCATTGCTTTTGCGTTGTTGACTTCGGCGGTTTTTTCGGAAGTCGTCCATTTTTCGAAATCCTCTTCGGTGGGCTTGATGTATTCCTTGTGCAGGGTTCTCCAAAGTGAAGCACTCCTAAGGAACGTCTTCATCCTACATTTCCAATAGCCAAAGTTCGTGCCATTGAAACGTGGAGGACGCACCGTTGATTGACCTTTGAAAAGTGTGGATGCTCCATCACGATCGTGATTGTTGTACGAAGTCGGCGGAGGAACATTATTGTTGTTGGATGCCATAGCTATAACCTTGTGCTCTGATACCAATTGTAAGGATCCTGTCTATGGGGAAAACACTAGAAGGGGGATTGAATAGTGTTTATGCAATTTAAAAAGATAGTTACACCAATTTAAATGCAATCCAACAAAATAATGCAGAATAGAAATTAAACCCAAAATGAAACACACGCAAACACAGAGATGTTTCAAGGGTTCGGATTACCCAAGTCACTTCCTGACTTGTTCTCGGTAATCCTACGTCCCTTCCACCCGGATACCTCCGGATACTCAAGTTAGATCCCTAACTCGAGGTTCCCTTAAAACCCACTTGTAACAACCCTACAAGTGAAATCGAAGTACAATCGATTGACCTTGACTCCCACAACTTGGGAGCAAGCAAACCGCTCTCACAACCTGAGAGCAAATGCAAATAACGAAATTTATGAAATTATGAAAGCAACACTTACAATCACATATGCCTTGAAGTAGAACTTGAAGGAGAAGTGTGTTGTGTGTTTAAGACTCTCTTGGAAGAGAGGAGAAAGCCCTTTCTCTTGACTGCACCAAATGCCTAGAGGATAACTCTTTGGTTCTAGGTTGGAGAGTAAGAGATCAAAGATTGGAATTCTTAGGTCTTTGGATTTGAGACATTTAAACTTTAGAATCAAGGCTTGAGATGAAAACTTGGAAGAATTAATAACGTCTCAATGGAATAGTAGAAGTCCCTTATATAGGTTTCTTAAATCCACAAAACAGATTAGGCAAAAAACCTTTTGGAATCCTTGAGAAAATTCTCAACGGATAGAATCTGAGCTCGCGACAATCGACTGTTGAGGAAACCACAGTCGACAGTTGCACAGTCAGCATGGGTAGGTGAGAATTCATAATGGTAACTTACCACGTGGACAGTCGACTGATGAAGCATAGACAGTCGACTGTTGAACCAACATGCGACTGTAAATACTTCTACAGGCGACTGGCCGAGAGATGTGTAGTTGAAGAATTCTGGAAATCTTCTGAGAGAACAGGACAGACGATTGATAAGGAAAAGACAGTCGACTGTTACTCAGAACAGGCGACTGTAAATCCTTATACTGACGACTGTCAAATACCCTGAGAATTTCCATAGAGCTGAGTCAACAAATTGGCTCACATACAGACGACTATTGCATCATAGACAGTCGACTGATCCATTGGACAGTCGACTGTATATTCAACATTAGTCGACTGGCCGTAAAAGTCAGATCAACAAAGTTTGGCAAAAGATAGACATGCGACTGATTTACAAACCATAGTCGACTGTCACTTGGACAGGCGCCTGTGAATCGTTCATGAGTTGCCTGTGCGAATTAAGACAGAGAAGCCCAAAACTAGATTGTAAAAGATTGTGCATAACAGACGACTGTAGAACAAAACACAGTCGACTGTTTTTGAGACATGCGACTGTAAAACGTTCAGCAGTCGACTGTTATATACAATACAAGCACAATCAAACTAGAAATGAATTGGAGTCTAAGGACAATTGATCTAATGATGTCCTAAGACTGAAATGATGATGTGTGTGAGTACTCCATCAAAGTTCTAATTCTAAGCTACATACTAGAAGAGATAAAAGAAATTTACATTCACGAACTCTCTCTTCTATTCAACGTTTGAACTTGAAGTCTTCATGGAGCTTCAATCATCATCTACAATCATCCAATCCATTTCATTTGCCTTCAAGTATCCTTGTGAGTCATCCATTGCTAGAAGATCTTCATAATTAGCTTAGGCAATGGATTAACTGCAAAATAGGGGATTAGTCACAAGTATTTATGTTTGCTCATCATTAACACCAAATAGGGAGAAGCCCAATACTCAACAGGGGGGCTCAAGGACCAAGCTTGGACGGAGGAGATGCGGAAAAAGGAGAGGGAGTTCGAGGAGAAGTTGATTGATCTGCAATGTGCAAAGACACGGGCGCATGACGAAGTTTTTGAATGGAAGAAGAAGTACGGGCAGGTGGAGGCTCGTGCGCTGCAGTTTTTTGATGAAAAGAAGTAGGTCGTGGATGAGGTTCGTGGATTAAAGGAGAAAAACACGGCGTTGGAGGTTAGATTATTGAGGCTTGTGGAGGTAATTGAGGAATTTAAAGAAGATTCTGTTGAAATCGAAGAGAATAAATGAGATCTTGGGCATGCTGTGACAATGATAGAGGGTGTTCGCGAATGGATAAATAAGGATCGGGAGGCAGAGGCTCGAGTATCGAATATTGCAGTAGACTTTGTAGGTCTCATTGAGAAGGAGAGGACGGAGAGGGAGTCCAAGGATAAGAAGCAAGCTCATGTTAAGTGCGAGGATCTGGAGCCTCCAACATTAAGGCTTGTTGAGGAAAATTCTCATCTGGAAGGGAAAGAACAGGTGCACGGTAATGACTCTGATGATGAAGTTCTGCTTGTTCAAATGCAAAAGAAATTAAAGAGGCGGCTTCTGGCAAAACGAAAGCCTCTGCTTCTTCATTGAGTCACCCTGCTGGCCTCAAGGCTCCTTCAAGCTTACCATCCGCTTTTCCTAGAACCCTACAAACTCTGGCACCACCTGCAAACAGCGCACGCAAGAGATCGGTAAAATAAATGCTGGAAACAGCACACGCAAGCGTTGTATAGGACTAACGTAGAGTTTGTCTCTGTTGAATTGTGTACAAAATTTAACAAGTTGGAGTGAATCAGCTGTGAAGACTCACTGTTCCTTTTGCCCGGCTCTTTTTGCACTGCTCTTCCTCCGTTCTCTTTGCAGTGCTCTCTCTGCACTGCTCTTTCTCTTTGCACTGTTTTTTCTCGGTTCCTCCATGGCGCTTGAGACTGAAAACAACATGGAAGAAGACCATGGCCTCAGGGCCAGAATTACAGAGCTCCAGCACATGCTAGAGGAGGAGAAACAGAGCCGTGCTCTGCTCGAGTCGGAGTTCGTGCTGGTGAAGCTCGTCGCAAGCCAATAAGCCAGCAGGTACCATGGAGACTGCCTATTTCTCAGACATCAGGTGACAATGGAGCGAGAATGCAATACTCTGAGAGAGGGGGGGGGGGGGGGCTCAAGGACCAATATCAAACGGCGTAGATGCGGAAAAAGGAGAGGGAGTTCGAGGAGAAGTTGATTGATCTGCAATGTGCAAAGACATGGCCACATGACGAAGTTCTTGAATGGAAGCAGAAGTACGGGCAGGTGGAGGCTCGTGCGCTGCAGTTTTTTGATGAAAAGAAGAAGGTCGTGGATGAGGTTTGTGGATTAAAGGAGAAGAACACTGCATTGGAGGTAAGATTATTGATGCTTGTGGAGGTAATTGAGGAATTTAAAGAAGATTCGGTTGAAATCGAAGAGAATAAACGAGATCATGTGCATACTGTGACAATGATAGAGGGTGTTCACGAATGGATGAATAAGCATCGGGAGGTAGAGGCTCGAGCATCGAATATTACAGGAGACTTTGCAGGTCTCATTGAGAAGGAGTGGATGGAGAGGGAGTCCAAGGTTAAGACGCAAGCTCAAGTTAAGTGCGAGGATCTGGAGCCTCAAACATCAAGGCTTGTTGAGGAAAATTATCGTCTGGAAGCAAAAGAACAGGCGCACGGTAAGGACTCTGATGAAGAAGTTCTGCTTGTTCAAAGGCGAAAGAAACTTAAAGATGCGACTACTGGAAAAACGAAAGACTCTGTGTAACGCCCCGCTTCCCAAAAGACACCGGAAGCGAGAACGTTACGCGGTCCGCATGAATTAGAGCTGTGAAGCTCTAGTCCAATAAGCGTCTGTGTATGACTACTTGGCAGGTTCTTGCTTACGAACAATCGAAACAACAAAATGATGTCATCATTATACTTTACCTTCCAGATTACATGTACACAAAGAATTAAGGCCTAGCATGGCCATTACAACAGTTACATGGATTTTAAAATACACCTGAACGAAATACAACAACGAATATTAAAATTTAGCAAAGCTGCGAAGAGTAAGTCGTCTTCAACAGTGGGTCTCGTGTTCTGGTATTCCTGGGCACCATCTTCAGTCTCCAAGTGAACTCTGCTCAAAACCTAACTTATATTTCACAAGATAGACAAGGAAATATACATCAGCGAGGGTCGCTCGGCAAGATTTAAAACGTTAGTAACAAAAGAACCCTCGGCAAGATAATGATAAAGTTCACAAAGTTAAGGGGGATGTGGGACATTATATGATTCCAATAAGATGATACATAGAAGCATAAGAAACAGATGAGCATAACAACGTGTAGTGTGCAAAGCAAGGGGCGTGTAGTGTGCAAAGTGACGAACATAGCAAGGTGCAGTGTGTAAAGCAATAAGTATGGCAAGTGTAGTGTACAACATAAGTATGGCAAGTGTAGTGTACACCAATAAGAATGGCAAGTGTAGTGTACAGAGGTAACAAGTGACATACATGGCTTTTGTAATGCCCAAAGTGAAGAACGTGGCATTTTCAACGAACTTAGTTAGCATTTTATACATTTATGATAGCGGCAACAGAAGTAAATAAGAGTGCCAATCTGTACTTAGTCTAGTAACAAGCCCAGTGTCTAAGGGGGAAGTGTCTAGCATTACACCCAAGCCAACGGGAGATACCCGTGACTCTCTACTCACCGACCCGGCCAGGTGTTGGTCAAGTTCACCAATAGAGTGCAACCCAGTATTCCGACCTCTACTACATTGGACTACCCCACCCAAAGTGTCCATAAGTGTATCCGTAGTTCAATGTTTGCCATATGGCATACATTCCGTAAATGCCCCGCGGGCCCAATATCCATAATGCCCAAAGGCCCAATAGTCCGTAGTTGCCCAAATGCACAATAGTCCGTAAATTTGCCCCAAGGGCCCAGTATCACATTTCATTAGAGACATTCATTCCACAAGTAGTGGCACAACAAGCAAAAAAGGGGATTTGCATACATTATTAAGAGGACATTTATCACTTTGATAGTGAAAGCACAACCACGCATCATTAGGACCATTCTATCATTTCAAGAGTTATTAGGCAACTTACTTATGAAAGTGGTTATGTTGACATTACTAATGACATGCATTAAATTTGAAAGTAGGCATGCGATAAAAATATTTGCAGGTGGTAATTACTTGCGCCTTTGAAAGTTGTAGAAAATATTAAACTTGCCTGAAGCGACGCGATTTTGGAGCATACACGATCGCAAGATAGGCACAGATTGATCTGCGTTAACGGATTTAAATGTCAAGCCTAACTAATAACTTAGTGTAACTATCATGTGTGTACAGGCATACTCACATATATACACTACTGTGAATACTAACATACACATTTGCAACGTACCCTAACAATAATAACTTTGTATTTAAACTAACAACTACTATTTTTATGTCCAGGATCATATGCTGCTAACTTATGTATGTAGATATAGGGGTTAATATTAAGAATACCATTAAATAATTATTTAATTAGAACCTTCACTTTGTTTAACAATTAACTAAATATATAAAATTATACACTGTCCACAGGAGCAACATTTCATGCAAAAAGAAAAATAGAAGACAACTCACGTGCACGTTATATATAAATTTATAATATGTTACTAAGAGGTTATTCTGCTCAATATTAATACTGTTAGCATTCACAAACTGAGAGCATTAATACTTTATGTCAAATACTTACCATTTCACGTCGTCATCGCTTTGCTTCGCATGGAAGTGGCCTCGTGGCGCTGGGGCGGAGGTGAACGGAGGTGGAGGTTTACGGCTGTTGCGGGTGGGTTGCCGAAGGTCAGAGCCATGGAGGTTTGTCGGGGTGGTGAGCTGGGGCTGACGGCATCGTCAGAGAGCGGAGGTCGTCGAGTCGACGTGGGGGGCTGGGCGATGGAGGTCGACGGCGTGGATTGCTGCATGTGTGAGTGAGGAAGGGAAGCTGTCTGTGGCTTGTGTGCGAGGGAGGAGGCTGGGCGGCGTTCCTGGGCGAGGGGGAAGCCATGAGGGAGGAGGTGGACACTCGCGTGATGTTGAGGGGGAGAGAAAATAGGAGTCGGCTATAGGGAAGAGGGTACGGTGAAAATGAAAGAGGCCTAGGGTTTTATAATATTAGTTGTGTGTGGGTTATTGTGAAGGGCAGCACGTGAACAAGGGAATCAGGAGAGCATGGGTTCAAAATTGTGGTCTGAGAATTAAAATGAATGGCTCCTTTGCATAAAGGGTTGAGTGCAAAAGTGTGCGTGAAAAAGCTATGCTGGGTGCGTGAGTTGCTAGTTGGTGCGGCTAGATGGGTGCGGCCTAGGATCCAAAAATGGGCTAGAGTTATATTAGATAATAGGATTTTGAAATCTTACCTAATATGATTGATAAAGTTATAATGGCTAATTAGGGCTAATCAAAGCATATAATAATAGGTTTAAATGGGTCCTGATCACTCCATATTTTACACCTTTTTCTGCATGTTTTCATGACGTTTTGATCGCCCATATCATGTTTTTCATGATTATTCGACAATATTGCGATGCTTTTCACTATTTCTTGTTTTTGTCGTATTTCAGGAGATATGGAGCGATTTGGAGCGAAAACGAGATCAAAGGAGTTTCACACACTTCGGACCGACTAGTTCCCAAACAAGTCGGTCGACTACTCTTCACTGACCGACTAGTTGCCCCTGAAACCCTAGGTTAAGTCGTAGCCGCCGCTAATTCTTTCTATTTAAACCCTATACGTTTCTAATTCTTTCTTCACTTTTCTTAGCACATCTTCTTCCCCAATCATCCCCCAATCATTCTCTTGCCATTCTTCATCCTCCCGTGCTCTATCTCGCCTTCCTTTGCACCGGCACCACCCCCGTAGGCCGCCGACCGACCTCAAAAACCCTAAAATCTCCTTTTGCTCCAGATTTTTCCGACAAACTCCAATCTCCAGATCTGTAGCATTTCGGCCGCGAGGAATTCTTTTCAACCATAGTTCTTCTGGATCGCTTCTTTCGTTGCCGTGCTAGATCCGATTTTGCGACGGCAATCCGGAATCCGGCGAGATCTTCTCCTACCGCAGATCCGTAGGCGTCTCGATCTTCGCTTCGTAAACGGTTAGTGATCTACCTTTAATTTCCCGTAACCCACACTGTAAATTAGAAAACCCTAATAAAAATGGATTACTAGATGTTATAGAATTCCAATACAAACCGGATTAGAACTCTCAAATCTAATTTTCTATTTTGCCATAACAGCGAACCCAATTTCTGTAGGAAACCGATCTTGAGACTCTCGTCGAACAACAACTTCGGTACCAGGCAAGTGAAACTTGCCAACCTTGCTTTAGGCCATGTTTTTAGGCCATTACCTTGTTAGCGTGAAAGAGACTAGACCGTGAAATGATAGCGGTCTAGGCGTAAATTCAAATTCTAGCTTGACAATGAAGCTAGAATTTCCCTTGTCATGTTATGTCATACATTTGCCTGTCATGTTTAATTTTCTTTAACGGTACACAATTTCATTTCGAATAATTGTCATGTGCATCCATTTTACATATCATGTTTGCATGTTGCATCGTATCACACGCTACAAATCCTTGTACAAATTCGTGTTTCCATGTTACTGGTTAGGCACCTGTTATGCGGGCATAACCCTACACCATCCTTGTTAAAAACACTTCCTGGCTTGTGATCCAGAAGCGAGGATTCCATGTTCAGGAGTAAAGCCCTGGCTCGATACACGTGGAGGGGTAGGGATAAACGGTCACTTGAGCGTAAGAGTTGGCCCGTACAGCCACTCTAGCCAAAGGGCGGAATCTTTGTGCACGACGTGCTTACATACTTGTACTTTTCCTTGTGAATGTTAAATTGTTCCATGCCATGTTAAACGTTCCATGTCATGTTTTACCTGCCATGTTATAAATCATGCCATGTCATAAACTGCTGATACTTTACTTATTGCATAAAATGTCATGTCATACTATACTCTAGAACTGCTAGGTTGTTTCTACTTTCCTTTAGTTTCCTTGCACAAAGTCTTGTAGACTTTGCTGACATGTGCCCCTTCTCTTTGGGTGATCATGTTAGTTGCTGAGCCAGAGATTGCTGTTGAGGGCGACGAGTTCGTGGAGTTCGTGCCCGATTCTGTTGCTGACGTTGAGTATGAGGACACCGGTGACCAGTCCTAGTGTTCCTTCGCAGTCTTTTCTTTAGTTTTTGTTTGTCGGTGAGTAGCACCGTTCGTTGTTAGTTTCTTTGTTGGCCATGCTGGGCCTTTTCTTTTAGACTCTTCCTTTTGTTGCCTGGTGGCTTTTCTGGTTGTTGAACTTTATTTGGACATGAGAGGAATAATTTATTTATTTGCCTCTTTTCTATTATTTTTATCTTTGCTCCGATGTCACATTACAGGGACCTGCTATTTTGTGTTGATTTACGCTTATCGGACTTGCGACTTTGTAGCTTCAAGTCTGAGCGGACCTTCTCACGCTTCGCCTCCATATGTTTGGGAAGCGGGACGTGATAGTTGCCCATGGCTTATTTGAGGACTTATCAGCGATGGAGGATGAGCGGAAGAAGAAGGAATTCGATAGGAGCGACGATGAGGCGAAAAGGAGAAGAAAGGAGCTCAACAGCACATCACTCGGCCGAGCAAGACCGCTCATTCGACCGAGTGAAGGATCACACTTGTCCGAGTAGAACGGATATGCACCGAAGATATCAGATGTTCACTCGACCGAGCAAGGAATTCCATTCGGCCGAGTAAGAAAGTTCACTCGCCCGAGTGGTACAGGGAATTCAGACAGAGAAGAGCCGAAGTTACTGGTCGATGCAATCCGATTGCGCCTCTTCCCATTCACTCTTAGAGACAAAGCATTATATTGGTTGAGGACGTAAGCGGAGGGGATATTTACTACATGGGATGAGTTGGCGAGTGCTTTTGTTGATAAATTCTACCCACCATCTAAGACCATCAAGATAAGAAGCGCACTCATGTCCTTCAAGCAAGGACCTCAGGAGACTCTATTCGAGGCAAGGGAGCGCTTTAAAGATCTCCAACATCAATGCCCCCATCATAGCATTAAAGCATGGGAGCTAGTACATAGCTTTTACAATGGACTCCAACCGGGCACTAAGCAAATTATAGATGCAACCGCCAATGAAGCCATTCTATCGAAAACACCGGATGAAGCTATGGCCCTACTCGAGGAGATGGCCTCTAATAACCAACAATGGGGAGACGTGCGAGGAAATTCTACATCCTCCTTGAAGCCGACAAGCATATACGAGGCCAAAGCCGTAGCGGAACTTTCTACGAAGTTTGACTCTCTCCACAAGGTCGTGGAGAGAATGGAGAAATTGATCACCGAGCCGCATGGAACTCCCGCCACATCTACACCGGGAGGCAATATGAGCGATTGGCAAGACCAATCTCAAGCTATGTTCATTGGAGGAGAGCATGGAGAAGGAGCAATAGAGCAAGTGCAATATGTTACGGGGAACACCGGTTATTGGCCAACCCGGCCGCGAGAAATCATCCGGGATTTTCATATGCAAATAATGATGAAGCTTTGAACCCACCGCCACCACAACAACCTCAAGCTCGGCCTCCATCTCCACAACCTCAATATCAATCGAGAGGGACACCACAACAAAGCTACCCGCCTCGGCAACAAGCGGGACCATATAGGCCACCGGGTTACAATCAAGGGTGGAGAGATCCAAACCCACTACAAGCACAACCAAGATCGGATCATGAGGTTTGGGTGGAAGAATTCATGGTGGAGCAAAAGAAGATAAACGCTAGATTGATTGCTTAACAAGAGTCTCGCAATACCGTCGTGGGTCAACTAGCGGAGCAATTTACGTTGCTCAATAAAAATACTCAACAATTGCCGGCTCAACCGGAGCCTAATCCATGGAGCAATATCGGCCACATCAATGCGGTGGTGGCGGTTACTACTAGGGGCAGGACGGGCAGTACTCCCGCCATGGTTCAAACCAAGGAGCCCGTGGAAGAAATTTTGTATGACAAAGAGCCAGCGATTAAGGAGGAGAGCCCGAAAGAGCCGCAAGAAGGTGGAAAATCTGAAATTAAGAAGCCAAATGAGGAGCGCACCTATATGCCGTCGGTGCTCTTCCCACAAAGGTTGGCAAGAGCTAAGATTGAGAAGCGGCTCGCCAAATTTCTTGAGTACTTGCGAGGAGTAATCCTCAATATACCTTTCTTGGATACCATTGTAGAGATCCTGTCATATGCCAAGTTCTTGAAGGACTTAATTTTGGGGAAGAAAAGAAAGGAGAAGATAATGCTTGCCAAGCAAGGAACTTGGTTCACCCGGAAGTAGAAGAAACTTACAAAATTCAAAGATCTCAGAAGTTTCCGCATCCCATGCACACTTGGAGGAATCCCACTACAAAAGGCTTCGGTAGATTTGGGAGCAAGTATGAGCCTAATGCCCCTAAGTATGTTTGAGAAATTGAATACGGGGACCGACTTGAAGCCTACAGATATGAGAATACAACTAGCAGATGGTCAGGTTACTATGCCGGTGGGAATTGCGGAGGACATACCGCTCCAAGTACCGGGAGGGCTGTTGACGAACGAGCTTGAACGAGCTTGAACATGGAGCTTGGTTTTGTTCATGAACAAAATCTATGTTCAAGCTCTGTTCGTTTACTAACCAAGCTCTAAAAACCTGTTCAAGCTTGTTCGTTAAGCTTACCGAATGAACGTAAATGAATGTAAACGAACATTTACCGAGCTTGTTCACGAGTAGTTAATCGAATGTTCTGTTCGTTAACAAGACTTATCGAATACTAATATTTAAACATAATTGCCAATGACTAAATTAAATAAAAGGATTAAATATTTACAGGACAAAAACAAATAAATCCAGCATAATAGCTCCATAGATCCCATTACAAGCATCCATTCCAGGCATAATAAAAATATATAATATTTGTCTAAATTTACTATTTTCGATACATGTTCATTCACGAACACTTAACGAGCTTGTTCATGAACATCACTTAACGAGCTTGTTCACGAACACATAACGAGTTTGTTCATGAACATAAATGAACGAACACAGTTATGTTCAAGCTCTGTTCGTTTACTAACCGAGCTCTAAAAATCTGTTCAAGCTTGTTCATTAAGCTTCCTAAACGAACGTAAACGAACATGTACCGAGCTTGTTCACGAGTAGTTTGTCGAACGTTCTGTTCGTCAACAGCCCTACTTACAGTGTGACTTCGTCATTATGGACATCAAGGAGGAGGGCGATACTTCACTTATACTTGGACGCCCCTTCTTAGCCACCGCCGGCGTGATAGTTGACGTGAGAGAGGGTACTTTATCTTTGAATGTCGAAAACATCGAGGTTGAGTTCCATATTCCCAAAGCAATGAAGCATATGCCCTACCAAGATGAGGTGGATTATGTGGACCTCCTTGATGAGGTGATCGATGAAGCTATATCACATTCTATTGGTGCCTTACACGATGACGGCCTTGAAGAAGGCCAATCTTCTAGTAATGGAGTGTAACGGCTGGTACTCGCTATTCGTCATACGGCTGTGCGTATAGCAATTTCGAGTACCTGATTGGTTTTGTGCTTGGTATGTGAGTCGTGTCGTTGAGTCATTAGGACCGTAGCACTTGGTTGCATCCTTAGCAAGCCAACCCCGACGTGTGCCCAACTTAGAATTACCGTCGCCTTTGGACCCCTTATACTTTATACGCCTTGTTCGTGCACGCAGCTTTGTTCGTGCACATATTTATTCTAGACCTTGTCCGCAATCGAACCCTATAGTGTGATATGTCGTTGTGACCCCCTCTGAGAGTATTAAAATTGTGGTGTTGATTCGAAGTGTCATTTCGCGGGTCGTTCTCCCACGATTTGATCTTATTTGACGAGACGTCGCGATTTTCACTTTTGTCGCGAGGCCTTTTTATTTTTAGTTTCGTCCCTCGTCGTCGATATTGTGATCCACCTTCTTAGTTGCGTTCCTCTCGTCCGTGCGGTCACCCCAGTATTTATCATACGATTTTTGGGCCCCGTATGACCTATTTTCACTTTTGCCCAACCAAGTAGTGGATTAACCCTAAGTTTCTCTTGGTTATTATTCACTAATATAATTTTTATTATATTATACATCCTAAATCATTTGACCTAGCCCATTCCTTGCTTTTGACCGCACACTCTAGAGAGAGAGAGGGTTTGAGTCTTATAAGGATAATAATATCAAATAACAACTCTACCCTAAGCCTTAGCCATCTATTTGTTGTACGTTCATCTCACACCCAAGTTTATACAAAGGATCCTAATGCTATTATTAAACCTAGGGTTACTTTTCCTAGCTTTCGAAACCGCAGCCCCACCTATTTAAATTTTAGCCTAGGTTTTTATTTCTCCCCGAAAATCAAAGATGCCGCCCCCTTCCCATTTTGTTTCGCACACAGCAAAGGGCTGCCGCCGTTCTTTCTTCTCCCCACGCAAAAAAGACCCCGCACGCGGCCTCCTCCTCCCAACGTCGACCTCCCCTGACCACTTCTCCGTCGTTTACTGCCGGAGACCGCCGCCTCTGCTCCGCCGGCGCGTGAACCTTACGCTCAAGAGCCTCACCGCTGCCCACGGCGCTGCACCTCGTCGTAGCACGCACGGCGGTGCTCGACCCCTCCAGGCACCGGTGACCTACCCCATCGCCTCCCCGACGTGCTGCAGCGGCCCTCCTCCGGCCAACTCCCGCCGGAAAGCGCCTCCCCGGGGTTGTCAAGAGCAGCGGTCGCTGCTTTTCGCTACTACTGCGGCGTTTCGCACGGCAGTGACTGCCCCGTGCTGTTGATTGCCCCTCCTCGATGATCTGACCCCGATGGCAGCGTAGGGGGAGTTCTCTCAACGGTTAGTAACCGTTCGTTATAACACGTTTATATCAATTACCAACAGTTTTTAAACTGTAAATAGAGGATGATCAGATTTAATATTGATGTTAACATGCTATCCGTAGGGTGTGCATCTTGTTTACAACTCCTAGTAATTGTTAGCATAGGTTGCTTGATAAAATGGTTGTATATCTTTTCATATTAACAACTTTAAGTAGTTAACGTGTTCGTAGCTTAATTTCTCTAATATTGATGTTAACTTGATAACCTATAGGGTGGATAATTCGTTTAGACAACTTCTAGTTAACACGTTAACCTAGGTTGCTTAGTTATAATAATTGGTTTATTGCAGTGCTAGCATCGTGACCTTATTATCATATTAATAATAACTGTGACCATTTTTTTAGTGTCACTTACCTTAAATTGGAAACCTAATTAAAATTGAGTTATAGACGTCCCAGGCTGTCTGATAATTTCTTGTCCCTCGTAATGAACTCATTCGTGCTCATGTTTTATCTCAGAGTATCCGTCGTTCCACACCGTGCACACTGACAGAGTCCAACCCCTAACGTCGCTACCCGACGTCAGAGTAGCTCTCGCGTCGTGTTGAGGTAAGTCTCTCTCCGTAGGAACCCACACCGCATGTTAGCAAGATAAAAACTGTAATTTTGATGTGTTGGTTAATTCACTAATTGAAGATAATGAATACGGGACTGTAGGGTGGTGTGATGATTGGTGTTTGGGCACGTAGGTAGAACTGGACTCCTTGATCGTGTGACTGGCAACACGTCCCTTTTCAGGCAAGTGAAACTTGCCAACTCTTGCTTAGGGCCATGTTCTAGGCCACTTCCTTGTTTTTAGCGTAAAAGAGACTAGACAGTGAAATGATAGCTGTCTAGACGCAACTTTAAGATCTAGCTTGACAACGAAGCTAGATCTGTCACCCTGCCATGTCATTCATGCATTGTTATCTGCCATGTTTAAATTCCTTATCTGTACGCACTTAAACTGTTATCTGCCATGCATTGCATCTTACATGTTATCCCAGTTGAATGTTGCATTCGTAGCACACACTACACTACTTGTACTTCCTTGTCCGGCTAGGTGCACCCCTATGCCATCATGAAAAACACTTCCTGGCTCGTGATCCAGAAGCGGGCTATATGTGTTGGTCAAAAACCAATGCCCGATTTCCTTGTTGAGGCTAGGTGCACCCCCATGCCATATTGAAATACACTTCCTGGCCTGTGATCCAGAAGCGAGCATTCCGTGTTCGGGGGTAAGGCCCTGGCTCGATACACGTGGAGGGGTATGGATAAGCGATCACTTGAGCTAGGAGCTGGTCGCGCAGCCACTCTAGCCAAAAGGCGTAATCTCTGTGCACGACGTGCTTACTAGACTTGTCCTTGTACTTGTGTTTGTTCTTATAAAACTTGACATCCATGCCATGATTTAAATGCCATGCTTGTACTTTACTTTACTTGTTGCACTCATACTATATCTGCCATGTCATTACATCATACTAGAACTGCTAGGTTGCTTTACTTTCACTTTCAGTTTCCTTGCCCAAGTCTCTTGTAGACTTGCTGACATGTGCCCCTTGCTCTTTTGGGTGTCACATGTTAGACCCTGAGCCAGGGACGTTGCTGAGTACGTGTTAATTGCTGACGCTGAGCCTGAGCCCATGTCTGACCAAGAGGAGTTTGTAGACACCGGTGACCAGTCTTAGTGACCTCGCTGAGTTCTCCTTTTGTTTTAGGATTTCTGTTAGTTGTCGGTGCGTAGCACCTTTACTTTGTACGTTGTACTTTTGTTGGCCATGTTTGGGCCTTTAGACTCTTTTTCCTTTTAGCCTGGTTGCTTTTCTGTGATGTTGGAACTTATTTTATGGATATTCTGAGATTTCTTTTTGTCTCATTTTCTTTATTATTATTTTTGCTTCGTATCGCATTTGCAAGGACCTGCCAGTTAAAGTTAATTGACGCTCATCGGACTTGCAGCTTTGCAGCTTCAAGTCTGAGCGGACCCTCACGTCTTGCCTCCATATTTTTGGGAAGCGGGGCGTGACAGGTTTTGTTGGTGGCCCATGCAGGTCCATCTTGCAATTGCGAATTATCGGAACAACGATAATAACCATGGAATGTCCATTAAATAAATTGCAACATCCGAGTCATAAGCCTTGAGCCTAGTTCTAATCGTTTTTCTATGTCACTAGGTGGTAAGAAGACTTAGTTAGACGTCCGTGCTCGCTAGTTATAGGTCCCTGATTGTTAGTTAGACTCCATGTTAGGAATTGATTAGATCGTCTTAGGAGTTACCTTAGTGGTTCTTGCCCAGCTCTGACCATATTAGACTTCTAGAATTCCTTTAGTCGTTCGCTTGGGTTCATCGATTTCGGGCCCAGTAGAACGTGATTAGGACCCTTTCCAGAGATCTCTATTACAGTTTAGTTCATTAGAGAGTCTTAATGTTAAGTTTCTCTTGATCTTCAGTCGACCCGGTAATTAGAACCCTGCTTCTATCATTTTTCCTGATCGTTACACTTTCATGTTATCGACCGTAGAACTCCATCGTAGCAGTTTCACTAAATTATTACCCATTTATATTTACGTTTATTTGTTTCACTTCCTTCCCATCGAATCCCGTGACTCTCCATGACGTTCATTATCGATCGTTAAATCTTCTACATTACTGTCCTGATCAATCGAGGAATATTTCCAATATTATCTGTTCTGAAATTTCCCTCCCGGTTTAAAAATTGATTGAAAACATTTAGCATGCATTTAGACTCCCTACATTCTCTGAATTTCTGTTAGCTGAAATCTTTAAAATTACTACCTCGTAATCATTTCTTGACCTAGATCTTTCGTGTTCTGGTTTTAAAACTTTATTACCATTTTAGAAAATTCAATAGTAAACATTTACTAAGTTTATTATTATCTTTCCATTCATCGTACATCCTTTTAGAATATTTTCTAAGCTAGATAGGACTTTAATATTTTTTATATATCAGATCTATGTTCATCGTGCTCATATTTCAAAATCCTTGTATAAACCTGTTTTCATTTACAACACGGTCACTGCCTCACCCTACTCGTTATTTACTTGTCTCAACACTTTTTCCATGTTTTAAAATTTTTTACCGTTGGCTCGTCATTTCTACATATTTTTAAAAGTGTGTGTGTGTGTGTGTATATATATATGATACCACATTTTACACGTATCCTTCTTTCATCTCTTTAATTATTAGGACAATATTTTGTCCCACCCAGTCAGCTGTCTCTTTATCATCACCCTAACGGAACTCGTTCTTTCCGATCTTTTCTTCCT
>CM061141.1:273639654-273827172 GCA_030789695.1 Scilla litardierei | reverse complement strand
TACCGTTAATTGTATTTAAACGTGACAGGCAAAATGCAATGACATGAACAATATTCGCGTACCATTAATTGTAATTAAACATGACATACAAGCATGATAAGGGTGACGGACCAAGCTTCGTTGTCAAGCTAGGTCAATGGCGTCTAGACGGCTATCCTTTCACCGTCTAGTCTCTTTTACGCTAAAACAAGGAAATGGCCTAAGACATGGCCCAAACCCTAAGTGGCAAGTTTCACTTGCCTAGCACCGGGGATGATGATCACGAAGGTTCGTCTCGCGGATGCTAATCTACGGGGAAATCGCTGTTATGGGGAGACAACCATCAAAACAACATTCATTCATTAGGGTTTCATAAAAATACAAATAGGTTATGAAAACATCGAGAGATCGATTTCTTACCGAGAGGTGGCGGAAGAAACACTCCGGAGAACCTATGGATCAGATCTGGAAGGATGGAGAAGTTTGGAGAACTAGGGTTTTTGGGGGATTTTGGGGATTTGATGAGATTTTGGGGAAGATGAGAGGTGGAATGAGTTGATGGAGGGTTTAGATGATGGATCTTGGGCTTGGAATGAAGGAATAAGGCTTGGAGGAAGATGGGGGCTCAATGGAGGAGAAACTAGGGTTTTGGGTCGAGTGGAGGAAGAAGAAAACGTTTGGGAGGGGTATAAATAGGTTGGGCTGGCGGCTGCCCAGAAATTAGGGTTTTAACACAGACTAGTCGGTCAAAGAGCAACCACTGACCGACTAGTTTGGCAACTAGTCGGTCAGTCGACCAACGCAGACCGACTAAGTGTAAACAGTAACTTCTGAACGAAAATAGGATTTGGATTTAGTCGGTCGATGAACAAATGCTGACCGACTAGTTTCTCATCTAGTCGGTCGATGAACGTTCTTAGACCGACTAAGAGTGAACAGTACTCGACTGTTCAGAAGAACGAAGAATTAGTCGGTCTGAGTACATAACTTAACCGACTAGTTTGACAACTAGTCGGTCGAAAGATGAACTTAGACCGACTAAACAGATACATTAACTCCTGAATTATAATCAAAGCCCACTAGTTGGTCCATTAAGGATTGCCGACCGACTAGATTGAAATCTAGTCGGTTGGTTCTCCTTCTTGAACCAACTAACGTGCACGAAAAGTGTCGATTCGAAGCGCGAAGCTTCGGGAAGATTTCTATGGCTTCTAGGATCGATTTATACTCTAAGATATGAGCGATTTGAAGCTCGTCACGAATGACTTACTCTGAAATCGACAATCGAAGGAAGAAGCTATAAAATCACGACGAAACGATCGAAAGTGAAAGCTATGGCGACGAAAACCACACATCCAAGGAGAAAATCCACCAAGCATATATTTTAATATAGATAATCCAATTACATGAAAACCAGTCGTTACACCTTCTGTCAATCGTGATAAGTGGTCAGCTACTAGATTCTCCACGCCTTTCTTGTCCTTGATTAGGACATTGAACTCCTGCAACAATAAAATCCATCTTATCAATCGAGTTTTAGCATCTTTTTTTGACAATAAATATTTCAAAGCAGAGTGATCTGTATAAATCAAGATAGGTGATACCAAAATATAGCTCCTGAATTTTTCCAAAGCGAATACTACAGCCAGCAACTCCTTCTCTGTGGTTGTATAGTTCCTTTGAGCATCATTTAATGTTTTGCTGGCGTAGTAAATAACTACTGGAGCTTTGTCTTTCTTTTGGCCTAGGACTACGCCAACTGCGTAGTTGCTGGCGTCACACATGATTTCAAATGGTAAGGACCAGGCTGGGACCTGCAAAATGGGAGCAGAAATTAGCAAATTCTTTAAAGTTTCAAAAGAATGTTAACACTCATGTGTCCAAATAAAATCCACATTCTGAGTTAGCAAGTTGCAAAGCGGGCGAGATATAGCGCTAAAATCTTTAATAAATCACCTATAGAATCCTGCATGACCCAGGAATGATCTGATATCCCTCACACACTTGGGACTTGGTAGCTTCTCAATTACTGCTACCTTGGCTCTGTTTACCTGAATACCATCTTTAGAGACCAAATGACCAAGGAAAAGTTCTTCTATGGTCATAAAATGACATTTCTCCCAATTTAATAGGAGATTCTTCTCAATACACCTGTTAAGAACATGAGCCAAGTTAGCTAAACAATCATGAAAAGAGCTACCATATACGGAGAAATCATCCATAAACACCTCCACAATTTTCTCAACCATATCATCAAAAATATTAAGCATGCGTCGTTGAAAAGTGGCGGGAGCATTACATAAACCAAACGGCATCCTCTTAAATGCAAAAGTACCAAAGGGACATGTAAAAGTAGTATTTTCCTGATCCTCTGGTGCAATCTCAATCTGATAATATCCTGAATAACTGTCTAAGAAGCAATAGTACTCATGTCCAGCAACTCTCTCTAAAATCTGGTCAAGAAATGGTAGTGGGAAGTGGTCTTTCTTAGTTCTGGAGTTCTACTTCCTATAATCTATACACATCCTCCATCGGTGGGTTAGCCTGCTGAAAGGCTCGCTCCTATGGTATCAGAGGTGGTCCTCGCTGTCCAGGTGTAGGCACTGTCCACTGAGCGGGTCCGGGTGCTCCAGCAGGTATGGGTCGAGAACTGCGGGGGCAGTCCTTGGCAGTATGGGCAGGCGATCCACAGACCAAACACTGATTCAGCATCCTCTTGCAGTCCTTCTTCACATGGCCAAGCTTGCCACAGAAATACCAAGTTAGCTGGGCTCGGTTTAGGACAGGTGTAGCTGGCCTCTTGAACTGGGTGGTCTGAACAGGATGAACGCCAAGCCTAGGTGCACTCCTCAGCATCTCCATCGGGTGCTTGCCCGCCTGACATGCCTTCTTCTGATTGGCTACCTGCTCATGCTTCTTCGCAGCTACCAGGAATTGCTCATGAGTGGTAAGTGTGCTCCTGGACTGTAATGCCCAGAAAGCTACTGCACAAGTACTAGAGGAGGGTGAATAGTACTTTAAAATAATCAAGAGTATAATTCATAATTATTTTAACAAACACAAACAACTATACGAAATTAATAAGAACAACAAGAGAATCACAACGCAAACAAACGATGTAATGGGTTTGGATCCACCCAAGTCTCCCCGACTTGTTCCCGGTGATCATACGTCCCAGACACCCGGATCCCTTCCGGCTACTTGAGTTAGAATCCACTAACTCAAGCTTCCACTAAAAACTTCTTGTAGAAAATTCTACAAGATAAATCAATACAGCGATTAAACTTGTGACTCCCACAAATCGGGATCACGTACCTCTCACAAACCGAGAGATAAACTCAAATAATAAGTTAATTGAAATAAGAAACACTCACCACAAAATCATATGCCTTAAGAAATACTTACGGTATTAGGGAAAGGAGAGATAATGAGAAAAGATGATCACGAAACCCCAGCACCACCAAGATGGACAGAGGAAGATGGCTAGGATGATGATGATGATGATCGTGATTCAACCTTTCAGAAGTATGAACGCACACCAGCTGAAAATCTCTTTGAGAAATTAGGTCACAAAAGAGAGCGAGAGATTTGAGAGAGAGAGAGAGAGAGCCCTTAGATAATTGTTAATCGATTGATTTCGAAATAGATCTGAAATCGCTCTCATATTAGAGAAATTTCCATGTTTGAAACATATCAAACATATATGGAAAGAATCAAAACAGATCAAGAAAAATCGTGGAAATAAAATCTCCAACGGCTGGAAAATTAAATCAGTTTAATCGGTCTAAGAAGGATCACTGACCGATTAGTTTGAGAACTAGTCGGTCGGTGAACCTTCTTGGACCGACTAGATGGACGACAGAGAAATGAGTGAAATAAGAGGGAAAAACTAGTCGGTCTAAGAAGAAACACCAACCGACTAGTTTGACAACTAGTCGGTCGGTGAACCTTCTTGGACCGACTAATTGGTCAACAATGAATAGGCTGAAATACACAAAGACAACTAGTCGGTTCAAGAAGAATTCCAACCGATTAGATTGTCATCTAGTCGGTTGGTTCTTCTACTTGAACCAACTAAGATGCACACAAAGCCATGAGAAGAAGCGATAAGCTACATAAAACTTTCTAATGGCTTCTAAGGAAATCCTAGAGATAAGATAGGATAGTCATGAGGATTACTAGGCAAGTACTACTCACGGCTTAACATTCTATGAGACGAAGCTAGAAGACAATAAAAATAAACACGACAAACCGTCTTCAAAGCTTCAATCATGATGAGTCTGAATCCCTTGACTTCATTAATAACTCCTTGAGCTTCAACGAAGCTTTATGTACAACGATCACGCGCTCTAAAGAAGTCTTGGGACGTCGCTTGAGATCTACAAAGTAACTTGACGACGATCTCCATAACTGCGCTCAAAGAGAATTAGTACCTGATATTTATGTTTGTTCATCATCAAAACCAAATCAGGGGAATCAATACTCAACATTCTCCCCCTTTTGGTGATGACAAACCAACATAAATATAAATCAATAATAATGAGATAAATGAAATTTACTTACTCCCCCCTGCATTGATGACTCGTTAGTTCCATATTAAATAATAAATATAACCATCAAGCAGAAGAGAAAAGTATAAAACATGATCCAACTATTGAAATATAGGATCGGAATCCATAAATTTTTATATCTTCACTCCCCCTGAATCTAACATATGAAATTAGATTCACGATAATTGTTTAAGTTATCATTTAGCACCAAGTCATTATTATTCATTATTAATTCTCTCCCCCTTTGGCATTGTCCAAAAAGAGCGGGAGGAAGTCAACGACAACAATCATAGTTAAACAAAAATCTAAATAAGAGAGTCGAAGAATATGACTACGTTCCAAATGACACCAAGGAAAATATCGAAGAAAACAAAGTGTGTCAACTAGATCATAGTCGAAAGTCGAAAAGAGAAATCATCAAAACACCATCAAATCATATGATTGATTAGAGGAACAATCTCTCCAATATCAACATTCTAGCAAATTGAGTGCATGGAAAACAATTCATGTTTTCATACAAACAACGCTAATAACTAACATAGTCGATGAGCGACGAAGTAAACGACAGAGACAAAGTACAATGTGCACAAAAATATGAACTGCAACAGGATGTATATACATATATAGATACAACAAAAATGACACATCCAGACAACAAAAAGTATCAAACATCAGCAGATAGCAGTATAAAGTGCACAACATTCAACAATCCAACATACATCAAAATGTATCACAAAACATACAAAACAACATAAACACTCGCAAACGCACTTATTCTACCCCATAAAGCCAGAAAACCATAAATCTGACACGCAAATCGAAAAACCAATCATAAATCCAGCATAAAATAGAGAATATCACAACAAATCTAGCATGAGCTTATGAATATCATTATCATGCAGAATTATAAAAAGATATGAATCCTAAATCTCGGATTCACCCATAATCCCCAATTCTCGATATAACCGCACAAATGTATCTTCCTTAAGTGGTTTCGTGAAAATATTGGCGATTTGCTTCTGGGTTTCAACGTACACTAAAATGATGTCCTTTTTAGCTACATGATCATCTAGAAAATGGTGACGGACATCTATATGTTTGGTACGAGAGTGGTGTACCGGATTCTTAGAGAGACATATTGCCCTTAGGTTGTCCACCATGATAGGGCAAGTATCACAGTTTATACCAAAGTCTTTAAGTGTGTGTCTCATCCAAAGAACATGTACACATGCAGCACCGGCGGCTATATATTCCGCCTCGGTGGTTGAAAGTGATACGGAATTCTGCTTCTTGGAGAACCAAGCGACAAGAGAATTTCCTATAAAGTGGCAAGTGCCACTAGTACTTTTCTTGTCGGATTTGCATCCAGCATAATCTGTCACTGTATGAGATTAACCCATATGTGCTTGACTTTGGATAGAATAATCCGTAGTCTAGTGTTGACTTAAATAACGGAAAATATGTTTAACCGCTATTAAGTGTGATTCCTTAGGTTGTGACTGATACCTTGCATAGATACATACGGCAAACATTATATCTGGCCTACTAGCAGTAAGATATAATAAACTACCTATCATACCTCAATATAGACGAATGTCTACATCTTTGTCGCCTGTATCTTTATCGAGATGTGTTGTGGTGCTCATTGGTGTCTTCTTGCTAGAAGCATTCTTCATTCCAAATCGCTTTAGCAGCTTCATCGTGTACTTGGTTTGGTGGATGAAGATTCCATCGTTCATTTGGCGAATTTGGAGTCCTAAGAAATATTTGAGCTAACCCATGTGGCTCATCTCAAATTGATCCTTCATGACATTAGAAAACTCTTCGCAAAGAGTGAAGTTAGTAGCACCAAAAATGATATCATCTACGTAAATTTGAACTAAAATGATATCATGATTAGCATACTTAACAAAAAGCGTTGAATCAACCTCACCCATTTTGAAACCTAAATCCAAAAGAAAGTTCTTTAGGCGATCATACCAAGCTCTAGGAGCTTGTCTCAACCCATAAAGTGCTTTCTTAAGTTTGAAAACGTGATTCGGAAATTTTTCATTTATAAAACCCGGAGGTTGAGAAACATATACTTCTTCAACGACATCTCCGTTTAAAAACGCACTCTTTACGTCCATTTGAAAAAGTTTGAAATCTTTATGGCATGCAAATGTAAATAATAGCCTATTAGATTCTAATATAGCTACAGGTGAAAAAGATTCCTCGAAATCAATACCTTCCTCTTACCTGTAGCCTTGAGCAACTAACCGAGCTTTGTTCCGGATGACATTTTGGTTCTCGTCTGTCTTGTTCTTGAAAATCCACTTCGTTCCTATAACGTTGTGGTTCTTCGAAGGCAACGGAACTAGCTCCCAGACCTCATTCCTCTCAAACTGAATGAGCTCCTCTTCCATGGCTAGAATCCAAGAACTATCTTCGCACGCCTCGTTGATATTCGTTGGCTCCACGGAAGAGACAAAAGCACACTGAGCGAAGAAGTTGACTTGAGATCTTGTTCTGACACCATCTTCCATGTTGCCAATAACTTGCTCATGGCAATGATCACGAACTGTTGGAAGCTTTCTGGGAACACCCTTGTCACTAGGAACATTCTCAAGAGATTCATTAGTAGGGTTAGTTTCAACAGAATCAATGGTATTAGATTTATCAACAGAATCACTAACTACTTCCATAGAATCATCGTCATCGATAATTCTAGGATGGACAAAATCTTCATTAAATGAAACATGAAGAGATTCCTCGATCGTTGAGGTTCTTTTGTTGTATATCCGGTAGGCTTTGCTACGGGAGGAATATCCAACAAATATCCCCTCATCGGATCTTGGATCAAATTTGTCCAAACTACCATACGTGTTCTTGGTAAAACATTTTGCACCAAAAAATCTAAAATGTTTAACTTGAGGCAACCTACCAAACAACAATTCGTAACAAGTTTGTTTGGTGCTAGGCCTCAAGAGTATCCTATTAAACACATAGGAAGCGGTGTGTACCGCTTCTGCCCAAAATTGATGGCCAAGGTGGCTATCATCAAGCATAGTGCAAGCACATTCCACTAGCGTCCTATTCTTTCTCTCAACAACACATTTTGAGGGGGTGCACGAGGAAAATAAAGGTGTGAGTAATACCAACCTCATCACAGAAGTTTGAGAAAGACTCGTTCTCAAATTCCCCTTCATGATCACTACGAATAGTGACAATGGTGGTTCCAATGAGACTTTGTACTTTCTTAACAAATACTGTGAAGTTTTCAAAAGCATCATTTTTATTAATTAAAGTAAATACCCAATTAAATCTAGAAAAGTCATCAACGATGACAAGTCTATATCGGGCATTCCCTAATGAAGCAACCCTAGTTGGCCCAAAAAGATCTAGATGTAAAAGCTCTAGAGGCCATTTAGAGGATATGCTTTTGTTAGGTTTGAATGGCGATTTTGGGAGTTTTCCTCGTTGACACGAGTCGCAAAAGCTTTTCTTTTGAAAGGAAAGCTTATGGAATCCTTTTATAGAATTTAGCTTGGATAGTTTGAAAAGTGTTCCGAAATTCGCATGACCAAAACGTCGATGCCATAAGTGTTGCTCACTTGTGTTGGCAATAGGACATTGTTCATGGGAATTTGGAATATCTAAGATATATAGGTCCTTATGGCGTGTGCCAGAGAACAACACATTATTATTATCATTTCTTAAAATATGGCATGTTCCTTTCTCAAAGCTAACTTTGTAACCCTTGTCACAAAGTTGACTTATAGAGATTAGATTGTTATTTAAACCTTTAACAAGGTAAACATCATTTATAAGGGGTTTAGAAGGGTTACCAACTTTTCCAACACCGATGATGGTTCCACTTTCATTGCCTCCAAAGACCACTCGGTTTCCATTTTCAATTGGTACCACTTCGGATAGCAACTGAGCTTTACCAGTCACGTGTTTTGAGCACCCGCTATCAAGTATCCAACCATTCTTGGAGCCAAATTTAGATTTGTTGCTCCTTTTCTTTTTCTTGAGTACCTGAAGATAAAAACATCGTATCATGGTACCCAAGGTCATTGGGTCCTAAAGGATTAGACCTTTGGAAGCCAAGTCCAATTGGACTTAGACTTCCCAATGTAATCATCATTGTGCACAACATTCATAAAATATGAATTTATATAAGCTTGTTTCTCATGCATGCTAGTGTCCTTCGGACCCCAAATAGTGAATGTCTTGGGAGCCCTATTCCTATTGGGAACATGCATATTTTGTTGATTTCTACGTGGTGCATGTGTTCTACGAGGAAGTGGCCTAGCGTATGCATGACGTGGATAAGCATGCGGCACATGATGGAATGGTGGTGGAAACATATGATATGGTGCATGATGGTAATCATTCATGTAATAATGATGTTGGTGAACATATGCATGTGGGGGAACACGTGCGTGAGTGTGTCTCACTTGGTGGGTACGTGCTCGTGGACATGGAGCATAGAAATCATCATAAGTGTGAACTTGTGGAGTAGGAGGTGTGTTCCTACGTGGCATAGTATTTGTGTACAAAAATGCATGACCCTTCTTTGGAGGTCCACCCAAATTGGGTTTCTTTCCAAAAGGGGACGTGTACTTAGTGGAAGTACCATTGGTAGATGAACTACCTTGGGGTGTTTACTCCCACTAGTTGAGGCATCGGAGGATGGCCTTACAAAGGTGATGGAAGATTTGGATGAATTTTCCTTCTTATACCCCAAACCAATGCGATGATTGGCCGGAAGTAAGTCATTCAGAATATTATCCAAATGGTCTTTGCCTTTGTTGAATTTTTCAATTCGGCCTATTGTGGACTCATATTTCTCAGTGAGAGAAAGTATTTTAGTTCCAAAGTGGACACTTGCGTTGTGAGTTCACAAACACGTGACTTGAGGTTCTCATTCTCGATACTCAAAGTTGAGTTTCGAGAAATCAAATCCGCTATCTCGTGTTCATCCGAATCCTCAATGTTAACATGCTCAAGTTGAGATTTGAGATTTACAATCTCGGTTCTCAAGGTTTCAACAACGGTGTCGTTGTTGGTGATGACAGGCTTAGATGTGGTTTGAAGACTAGTTAGCTCATCTTTGATTTTAGTATATCTATTTACCAACTTAGAATACTTAGACCAAATTTGTTCATTAGCTAATCTTAGGTCATCCATAGTTACCTCTTCACCTTCATCCTCATTTTCATCTGAAGCGGTCTCTTGATCATGTTGCTCTCTTGCCATGAAGCACATGTGTGCTTTCTCCACTTGTTCTTCATCTGACTCTCCACTTGAAGAATCCTCTTCCAAGTCGGTGAATGTGCCGACAAGCCCTTTCTTGTACTCCTTCTTTTACTTTCTTAATTTGTCGAACTTGGGTGCCTTCCACTTCTCCTTTTGTTTGTTGAGAGGACAATCGACCTTGATGTGTCCTGGCTTATTGCATTTGAAACACAAAGGAGCAGAGGAATTAGTAGAACCAACTTTAGATTTGTTCTTGAAATTACCTTTTCGAAAAAAACAAGTTGAACTTCTTTGCCATGAGGGCCAAAGATTCCATGTCCAACTCAGCGTCCAATTCTTCACTATCGGTAGGTGTGGTAGGGGCGGCCTTGAAATCAATCGCCTTTTTCTTCGGCTCTTCTTGCTTCAAGAATGCCTTCATCGTGTCCTGCATCTTGATCTTGATGTCCTTTCGTACCTCATATGACATTAATGTACCCATTAGTTGAACAACAGTATTTTTGGATATATCATTACCTTCCTCGATAGCGTAAGTTCGTTTTTCCCAACTCAAAGGAAGTCCGTCAATGATCTTTGCGACTTTCTCTTCTTGGGTATAGGTCTTCCCAAGGGCTTTGAATTCATTGGTTATATCCACAAAGCGAGCATAGTACTCCTTAATTCTTTCACCCTGTTCCATGTGAAATAACTCGAATTCTTTGTTAGCGACAGTGAGTTTAGAGTGTTTTACCCTGCTCGTTCCTTCGTGTAAGATGAGGAGTTGATTCCAAATCTGATATGCACTCTTACATGTGCATATCTTGTTGAAGTATTCAGGCTCCAATGAACATTGTAAGGCATTCATTGCCTTGGCATTGCTCACCTCTACGGCGACCTCCGCGGCAGTCCACTTTGTGAAGTCTTCTTTAGTGGGCTCAATATACTCCATTAACGTGGCTCTCTAAAGTGATGCGCTCCGAAGGAAAGTTTCCATCCGGCATTTCCAGTACCCATAATTGGTACCGTTGGAGTGAGGAGGCCTAGTTGAGGAGTGTCCTTCGATCACTGAAGAGGCTCATTCACGATTCTTGTAGGGGCTGTAGTCGGAAGGTGGTCGAACGACCTTGTTATCGTTGTTTGTCATAGCTATGAACTTGGCTCTGATACCAAATGTAATGCCCAAAAGCTACTGCACAAGTACTAGAGGGGGGTGAATAGTACTTTAAAATAATCAAGAGTATAATTTCTAATTATTTTGCAAACACAAACAACTATGCGGAATTAATAAGAACAACAAGAGAATCACAATGCAAACAAACGATGTAATGGGTTCGGATCCACCCAAGTCTCCTCGACATGTTCCCGGTGATCATACGTCCCAGACACCCGGATCCCTTCCGGCTACTTGAGTTAGAATCCACTAACTCAAGCTTCCACTAAAAACTTCTTGTAGAAAATTCTACAAGATAAATCAATACAGCGATTGACTCGTGACTCCCACAAACCGGGATCACGTACCTCTCACAAACCAAGAGATAAACTCAAATAACAAGTTAATTGAAATAAGAAACACTCACCACAAAATCATATGCCTTGAGAAATACTTATGGTATTAGGGCAAGGAGAGATGATGAGAAAAGATGATCACGAAACCCTAGCACCACTAAGATTGACAGAGGAAGATGGCTAGGATGATGATGATGATCGTGATTCAACCTTTCAGAAGTATGAACGCACACCAGCTGAAATTCTCTTTGAGAAATTAGGTCACAAAAGAGAGAGAGAGAGATTTTCGAGAGAGAGAGCCCTTAGAAAATTGATAATCGATTGATTTCAAAATAGATCTGAAATCGCTCTCATATTAGAGAAACTTCCATGTTTGAAACGTATCAAACATATATGGAAAGAATCAAAACAGATCAAGAAAAATCATGGAAATAAAATCTCCAATGGCTGGAAAATTAAAGCAGCTTAATCGGTCAAAGAAGAATCATTGACCGATTAGTTTGAGAACTAGTCGGTCGGTGAACCTTCTTGGACCGACTAGATGGACGACAGAGAAATGAATGAAATAAGAGGGGAAAACTAGTCGGTCTAAGAAGAAACACCAACCGACTAGTTTGACAACTAGTCGGTCGGTGAACCTTCTTGGACCGACTAATTGGTCAACAATGAATAGGCTGAAATACACAAAGATAACTAGTCGGTTCAAGAAGAATTTCCAACTGATTAGATTGTCATCTAGTCGGTTGGTTCTTCTACTTGAACCAACTAAGATGCACACAAAGCCATGAGAAGAAGCGATAAGCTACATAAAACTTTCTAATGGCTTCTAAGGCAATCCTAGAGATAAGATAGGATAGTCATGAGGATTACTAGGCAAGTACTACGCAAGGCTTAACATTCTATGAGACGAAGCTAGAAGACAATAAAAATAAACACAACAAACCGTCTTCAAAGCTTCAATCATGATGAGTCTGAATCCCTTGACTTCATTAATAACTCCTTAAGCTTCAACGAAGCTTCAGGCACAACGATCACGTGCTCTAAAGAAGTCTTGGGACGTCGCTTCAGATCTACAAAGTAATTTGATGATGATCTCCATAATTGCACTCAAAGAGAATTAGTACGATATTTATGATTGTTCATCATCAAAACCAAATCAGAGGAATCAATACTCAACACGGACAACACATTCTGTATGTCTAGATCCAAGCCATGTAGGAAACGGTGTGCACAGTCCTTCGTGTCTGCTACTAGAGTAGGTGCAAATCGACTCAACCTGGTAAACTCAGCCTCATACTCGTCGACTGTCATGGTGCCCTGCTCCAGGTTGATGAAGCGATGCTGCATCTCCCTCTTTGCAGCCTTCAGGAAGTACTGGGCGTCAAACTTCTGACGGAAATGGATCCTCCGGGTACTCAAGCTCAGAATCTGACATACATCCAAAACATGAATGTATGTCAGCAAGGGTCTGCAAAGAAAGGTTAGCAACCCAAAACAAGATGTTGTCAGCAAGGGTCTGCAAAGAAAGGTTAGCAACCCAAAACAAGATGTACAAATGATATGAATTTTAGGAGACATTAAATAATTAAAAGAGATAACTGCAACGAGAGTAACATGACAATTATAATGAAACGAAAGCAATACATTCCTACCATGCAGTTTCTAAGCAGCTTCAAGAAGTAAGGTAAAGTTTTCTTTGAGTTTGTTAGCATGTCAATTTACTGAGGTCACGTTAGTGTTGCAAGTTTCATGTCAATAGTTCACATCTATCTTATGGTTCTCGCCTTTAGGTCGTGATGAGTGGATCGTTCTTCTCACGGGGGTTTACCGTGATTGACGCTACCCCACCGCATGCGGGTGGTGCTCTTGAAGAGAGGACCCCTTCATACGCCTAGTGGCCGCTCAACCCTAATCCCACCCCAATTTTTGTGCTGGAACACGAGCCAGCCTAGTCGACTCACATGACATCACGAATTCACGATTTTGCCTTCGAGGCGCACGATTTTCACGATGCCTCAACTTGTTAAACATTCCAAAACATGTAATTATTTAACGGTATCGATATTACTTGGTTTATACAACATTTTCAATAAGCAGGAGTGGGTTAGACAACATTTATAACAATCTTAAAATAACGTCGAACATGAGTTTTCGTTGAATATGCTACAGAAACCAATTTTCTTCGCTATTGATTAAAATTAAAGTATATTGAATTATATGTCGTTAAGTCACAAATTTAGTCCAAAATGTCATGTCATCGTTTTCATGCTTCATTTCATGTATGGTTTTCAAGTTATACAGCATAAAGTAAAAGTGACGCAATAATCATCAAACTTCAAAAATTCATATATATTTGCACACTTGCCTGTTTTTCACGTTCTTGGTGTCGTCGGAATCGTCTCGACGGGTACTATGCTACGGTGATAACGGTTCACTGGGTTGATAAAACACAAATTCAGATTAAACTGTTTTCGATCATAACAGCGTTATAAAAAGCTCCTACGACATCTAATCATTCAATTTTATTAGGTCTTCTAAATTACGGTGTGGGTTATGAGTTATAGGTAGGGGTACTAACCGTTACGCAGCGAGTAGGGGTAGTGGTAGCGATACGTGTGACTTCTACGGTCTGAAACTCGTCGCAACAGTGAGGAAAACGGCGGACAGCGGCGTCTGGAGGCTCTGCAGGTGGTTGCGAGGGTTACAGCGAGTTCTCGGGCTGTCGGCGCTACGAGGGAGGAGATGAGATCTCCTGGGCAGCGTCTCCGACGATCTGCGCGTGGCTGGGCACGCTGCGTGGTGCTGCTGCAAAGAACGGGAGGTAGAAGAGGCTGTTGCTGTGGTTGTTGCGTGGATGATGGACAGACAGAGAAGGCGCAGCTGGGCGTGGGGTGACTGGGTCGACACGATTGCCTGGGCGCGAGGGAGGAGGCGAGAGAGAGGCACCGAGAACTACTCGCGAGGATGGAGATGGACGCGTAAGGGTGAAGGAGCTGGGCGGCGCTGGTTCGTTGCGTGGAGAAGAAAATGACAGGGGCTACGAGAGTAGAGGTAGGGTGAAGCCTAGGGTTTTTTTATATATAGAAATAGTGTGTTGAGGAGCAGCACGTGAGGAGATGGCCTTATGTCTCTGTAGGAACCAATAGCCTAGGTTTTTTTATAAGGGGATGTCGGGGTGCAGTAGATGACCCTGGGGTTTGTTTTATAAATAATGGAGTAGGTGAGGCTGTTAGACTGTAGAGAAAAATAGGGAGGGAAGGATTCACGTGGGGAGAGGGAGGAAAACGTGGGGAAGATGGGTGACGTGGGGAGAACGGGTCAAGGGAAAAGACGTTGGGATATTAAAAGATAGATTTATATTTAATATGATTTGATTCTAACAGATTAAGTAGGATACATTTCTTTCTATAAGAATTTAATCTTTTTATAAGAATTTAATACGTTTGACTTGAAACCCAACAGCATAGCATTAGTAGGTTAGTTAAAATGATGATTTGTTTAGTTTCGAAAATTCCCAAGGCATTAAAACTCAGTTGAATTATGTTATAAAAATAATTGGTAATGATATGAAGATAAAACAACTACGTCTCCTGATACACAAAAATTCGTAAGGAAAACATCGGAGCGATTGCGCCTCCGAGAGGATCGTGGGTACGGGGTCCGGTCACGCGTCTGACCTAAGGAAAATAACAATAAAACCAATTACGAAAATACTCATGCGAAACAGCATACGCACTAAAATACGTACGGCCGGAAAGTGGTCATTACAAAATGTCTGAGGCGGAGGGACTCCTCGCCCACCTCCACGGGTACAACCGATTCGGTGCCATACGCGAGCATAAAGGGGGTCTCTCCTGTGGCCTCCTTATGGGTTGTCCGGTATAACCAGAGTATCCTGGGTAGTTTATCCGGCCAGTTTCCTTCTGCTTCCGTCACTTTCTTCCGAAGAGGTTTGATGATGCATTTGTTAGCAGCTTCGGCCATCCCATTAGTCTGGGGGTCTACCACGAAGGTAAACAAAAGCTTGATCTTTCAATCCACATAGAAGTCTTTGAATCCAGTGGAATCGAACTGCTTCCCATTGTCAGTGACGATGGACCATTCCACATGAAGCTTTTTTCCTTCTGCCAGGTGATGGTGGCCAATGGCTCGGCCTCGATCCACTTGGTGAAGTTATCCACTGCCACAATCAGGAATTTTTTCTGCCCTTTCCCGGAGGTGAAGGGACCGAGGATGTCCAACCCACACTTAGTAAAGGGGACATGGCTGATTATCGGGACGAGTTCCGCCGTGGGGAACGAGCCGAGCTTGGCGAATCGCTGGCACTCCGGACATTTCTGGACGTACTCGGTCCAGTTGTTGACTAAGGTCGGCCAGTAGTATCCCTGCCTTAGGATCTTCATGGCGATCATCTTGCCCCCATGGTGATTTCTACAGATCCCTTCATGGACCTCCCAGATGACGTAGTCAGCCTCCTACAGCCCGAGGCACTTAAGGTAGGGTAGGACGTCGGTCTTTGTCCATTGCCTTCTATATAGCACTCCCTCATGGAGCACGTACCGGAGGGCTTTCCGTTCCAACATCCGACGCTCGTCTTGGTCCGTTGGGACTTCTCTGACGGTCAGGTACCACACGATTGGGTCCATCCAGGTGGGCTCCGTATCGATGACCATAAGCTCTTTCACCTCCGTACTGGGGGTTCGGAGGTTCTCGACGTAGATGGCGCGACCCAACTCCTTAAGAGAGGAGGAAGCCAGCTTTGATAGGGCGTCCGTGCAGGCGTTCTCCGATCTCGGCAGGTGGAGGGTCTCTGTGTGTTTGAACCTGGATAGCTCGGTCTTGGCTGAGGCGAGGTAACGTTACATCGTCTCCTACCGAGCCTCGTAATCCCCTTGAAACTAGTTGATGTTGATTTTGGAATCGCTAAGGAGGCGTACAGAGTCTGCACCCAGGGCCCAAGCTAGTTTCAGGCCATTGATGGCGGCTTCGTACTCGGCCACGTTGTTGGTGGCCGGGAACTCGAATCGTAGTGCATACTTGATGGTGTGTCCATCGGGGGACCGGATGATGATGCCGGCCCCGCTCCCTGCCCAGGTCGCCGAACCATCTACGTGGACTACCCATGCATCTTTGTCCCCTGGTTGATCGGTAAGAACAGTATCAGCCAAAAAGAAAGACAAAGGTTGAGGTGTTACCATGTTTGGGTCTGCGTCCTCGGGGGCGTTCATCCATTAATGGTGCACTAGACGATGAAGTCTGCCAGTACCTGTCCCTTGATAGCGGTCCGCGACTTATACCAGAGGTCAAACTCGCTTAGCTCTACTCCCCAATTCAGCATCCTCTCCATCCGATCGAACCTCTTAAGGTTTTGCTCGAGCTGTAAGTCGGTTAGGACTAGGATCGTGTGGGCTTGGAAGTAGGGGCAGAGTGGTCGTGTCGAGAGCACAAGGGCGTAGGCAAGTTTCTCCATGGGGCTGTATCGGCCCTTCGCATCCCTCGGGATTCGGCTAGTATAGTATGTAATGCCCTGATAGCTACTGCACAAGTACTAGAGGGGGGTGAATAGTACTTTAAAATAATCAAGATAATTATTCCTAATTATTGTGCAAACTCAACCAACAATGCGGAATGAAAATATGACAACAAAGAAAGACAATTGCAAACAAGCGATGTAACAGGTTCAGATCCACCCAAGTCTCCCCGACTTGTTACCGGTGATCCTACGTCCCAGACACCCAGATCCCCTCCGGCTACTTGAGTTAGAATCCTCTAACCCAAGTTTTGCACTATGAAATTCTTGTAGAAAACCTCTACAAGATCAAATCATACACAAAACGAAACGTGACTCCCACAAACTGGGATCACAAACTTCTCTCACAACCGAGAGATAAACCTAGCAAAGTAAATAAAACAATAAAACACTTACCAACAAAATCATATGCCTTGAGTAAACTTACTGATTTTAGGGCAAGGAATATTTTGAAGGAGAGAATGTCACCAAACCCTAGCTCCACCAAGATGAACAGTGATCGAAGGCTAGGATGGAGTTGGTGACTTTGAATAAAGCTCTTGGCTTGAGTGGCTCTCAATGAAGAGAATCTCTCTTGAGGAAATTAGGGCTCAAAGAGTAGGGAGAGATTCTTTATGAGAAGAGAGAGCTTGGAAATGAGAATTGAATGCTTTCTCTTTGATTATCTAAAACTCAATAATGGCAGCCTTGAATGCTAGGTTAGAAGCACTTCAAGTATATATAGGAGTGAGAGAAGAGAGGAGCAAAATCGTGGCATTAAATGACCAACAGATCTATTTCTGAAGCAGTCTAATCGGTCTAAGAAGGATCACTGACCGATTAGTTTTGCAACTAGTCGGTCGGTGATACTTCTTGGACCGACTAGATGGTTGACAGCCAAGATAGAGAATTCAGGAGATAGAACTAGTCGGTCTAAGAAGACTTGCCAACCGACTAGTTTGACAACTAGTCGGTCGGTGAGTGTTCTTTGACCGACTAAGTAGTTGATATTCAATAGGCTGATCACTGGAGAACTAGTCGGTCTATGAACAAATTCCAATCGACTAGTTTCACAACTAGTCGGTCGATGGATGTTCTTGGACCGACTAACTAGTCAACAGAAGCTAGGCTGAGGAAAATGAAAGTATAACTAGTCGGTCTAAGAAGGATTCCCAACCGACTAGTTTGACAACTTGTCGGTCGGTGAACCATCTTGGACCGACTAATTGGTCAACAGTGCCTAGGCTGAATTGAGCAAGGAAATCTAGTCGGTTCAAGAAGGATTCTTAACCGACTAGATGACAATCTAGTCGGTTGGTTCTTCTTCTTGAACCAACTAAGATGCACAAGAAGCCGAGAAATGAAGTGTAAAGCTTTGGTAAAGTTTCTATCGGCTTCTAAGATAATTCTAGCTCTAAAATATGAGCGTTATGAAGATTATAATGTAAGTCCTACTCAAGGCTTAACATTCTACGAAAAGAAGTTAGAAGACTATAAAATAAACTAGACGAACTGTCTTCAAAGCTTCAAACCGAATCTCTTGACTTCAATAATGCTCCTTGAGCTTCAACGAAGCTTCAGGCACATGATCACGCGCTTTGAGAAGTCTTGAGACGTCGCTTTTGATGTACGTAGAATTTTGGCGACGATCTCCATAACTGCGCTCACAAAGAGTTAGTTCACGATATTTATGTTTGTTCATCATCAAAACCAAATCCGGGGAATCAATACTCAACATTCTCCCCCTTTTTGGTGATGACAAACCAACATAAATAATAATCAATAATAATGAGTCAAATGAAATTTACTTACTCCCCCTGCATTGATGACACGTTAATTCCGTATTAAATAATAATCATGCGCATCAAGCAGACGATGAAAGTATAAAATATGAACCCAATTATTGAAATTTAGGATCTAAACCCATTTTTAAATCTTAACTCCCCCTGAATCTAACATATCAAATTAGATTCACGGTAAATTGCTTTAAATTATCATTTAGCTCATCGTCATTATTAATTCTCTCCCCTTTGGCATTAACAAAAAGAGCGGGAGGAGAACAACGACAACAACAATGGCTAAAATAAAAGCACGAGAGTCGAAGAATACGACCACGGTCCAAATGACCCCAATGTAAAATAACGAAGAAAATCAAAGCGTGCCAACGAGACCATAGTCGAAAATCGAAAAATGAAATCATCAAAACTCAAATCAATTTCACGTATTGAGTTATGGAACAAACTCTCCAATATCAACATTCTTAGTGAATTTAGTGCATGGAAAACAACTCTATGTTTTCATAGAAACAATTCTATTTAATCAATATAATCGTCGAGCGACGAAATCAACATCAGAGACAAAAAGAAATATAATGTGCACACTAAAGTAAATGGCAACACGATGTATATATATATATATAACAGGATACATCAAAAGGTATACATCTGCCAACACAAATATAAACGATCATCAGATCGGTCCACATTATACAACACGTGTCTCAACAGACATCAAAACGAACATACATCAAAATATATCACCAAAATATCCAAAAATACATCAAAAATACATAACCACCCAACTATCCTACCCCACTTTCTCACGATAAAATAGATCATCCAAGTGCACATGGGAGAGTCCTCCAACGCAAGCTCAGGAGGCGGAGGCAGGATCAGCAGCAGCAGCGGGCTGTGCAGAAGAAGTGGTGGTCTCTAGAGCGACTAGAGTGTTAGGACGGACAGGGATGTATGTTCTCGCCATAAGCTAGAGACGAGACCGCACACAATCGAATGATAACGAACGAAATCGAAAGTGATCGAACGAAATGAACCCTAAAACGAAGGAGATTATAGCCCTAAAATCTGAGAGATTGAGAGGAGATATACCAAGCGAGCCCTAGGAAGGAGGAGAGAGAGTCGGCAACGACTGACGGTGGCCGGAAACGGCAGCACATGGCGGTCGGAGCGGAGGAGACACGGGAGGAAGACGAGGGGACGCGGGAGCTTAGGGTTTGGGAATGAGTTCGCACCGATTAGAATGAGTTCTAATCGGTGCGGTGGAGTTATAAATCGATTAACAGAGTCAAAGATAGAAATGCCCCCGTAAATCTAGTCGGTCCAAGTTCAAGAGCTGACCGACTAGAATGCAATCTAGTCGGTCGGCCGATTTGCTTGGACCGACTAAATGCAAACAATAACTGATAGTCAAAAACTAGGGGATGATTTAGTCGGTCTGAGTTCAATCACTAACCGACTAGAATTGAATCTAGTCGGTCGGCTGATGAACTGTGACCGACTAATTGAGTCCAAAAATTTGAAAATAAGAAATGTTGAGTTCACTCCAAAGAACACTTGGACGATACATCTAAATACTCTCATACACACTTATTCTACCCCATAAATACCAGAAAATCTTAAATCCGACGAGCATGAACATATCTAGCATAAATTCCGAAAATCCAGTCATAAATCCAGAAAATCCCAACAAATCTAGCATGAGCATATAAAAAATTATTATCATGCAGGATTATTGAAAATATGAATCCTAAATCTCAGATTCACCCATAATCCCCAATTCTCGACGTAACCGCACAAAGGAATCTTCCTTGAGTGGTTTCGTGAAAATATCGGCGATTTGCTTCTGGGTTTCAACGTACACTAAAATGATGTCCTTTTTAGCAACATGATCATCTAGGAAATGGTGACGGACATCTATGTATTTGGTACGGGAGTGGTGTACCGGATTCTTAGAGAGATATATTGCACTTAGGTTGTCCACCATGATATGGCAAGTATCATAGTTTATATCGAAGTCTTTAAGAGTGTGTCTCATCCAAAGAACCTGTGCACATGCAGCACCGGCGGCAATATATTCCCCCTCGGTGGTTGAAAGTGATACGGAATTCTGCTTCTTGGAAAACCAAGAGACATGAGAATTTCCTATAAAATGGCAAGTGCCACAAGTACTCTTCCTGTCGGATTTGCATCCAGCATAATCGGCGTCACTATATGAGATTAACTCACCTAAGGAAAATACGCTTAACCGCTACCAAGTGTGATTCCTTAGGTTGTGACTGATACCGAGCACAAACACATACGGCGAACATTATATCACGCCTACTGGCAGTAAGATATAATAAACTTCCTACCATACCTCGATATAGACGAATGTCTACATCTTTGTCGCCCGTATCTTTATCAAGATGTGTAGTAGTGCTCATTGGAGTCTTCTTGCCAGAAGCATTCTCCATTCCAAATCGCTTTAGCAACTCCACCGTGTACTTGGTTTGGTGGATGAAGATTCCATCGTGCATTTTGCGAATTTGGAGTCCTAAGAAATATTTGAGCTCACCCATGTGGCTCATCTCAAATTGGTCATTCATGACATTAGAAAACTCCTTCGCAAAGAGAGAAGTTAGTAGCACCGAAAATGATATCATCAACATAAATTTGAACTAAAATAATATCATGATTCGCATACTTAACAAAAAGTGTTGAATCAACCTCACCCATTTTGAAACCCAAATCCAAAAGAAAGTTCTTTAGGCGGTCATACCAAGCTCTAGGAGCTTGTCTCAAACCATAAAGTGCTTTCTTAAGTTTGAAAACGTGATTTGGAAATTTTTCATTAATAAAACACGGAGGTTGAGAAACATAAACTTCCTCAACGACATCTCCGTTTAAAAACGCACTTTTTACATCCATTTGAAAGAGTTTGAAATCTTTATGGCATGCAAAAGATAACAACAACCTAATAGATTCTAATCTAGCTACAGGAGCAAAGGATTCTTCGAAATTTATACCTTCCTCTTGTCTGTAGCCTTGAGCAACTAATCGAGCTTTGTTCTGGACGACGTTTTGGTTCTCGTCGGTCTTATTCTTAAAGATCCACTTCGTTCCTATAACGGTGTGGTTCTTCAAAGGCAATGGAACTAGCTCCCAAACCTCATTCCTCTCAAACTGAATGAGTTCCTCCTCCATGGCTAGGATCCAAGCACTGTCTTCGCACGCTTCGTTAATATTCTTTGGCTCTACTGAAGAGGCAAAGGCACAATGAGCGAAGTAGTTGACTTGAGATCTCGTCTTGACACTATCAAGTATGTTGCTAATGCCTTGCTCATGGGGATGGTCACGAACTGTATGAAGCCGTTTAGGAACTCCCTGATCACTAGGAACATTCTCAAAAGAATCATCAGTAGGGTTAGTATCAATAGAATCAATAGAATTAGAATACCAATAGAATCACATATAACTTCCATGGAGTCATCATCATTGATAATTCTAGACGGGACAAAATTTTCATTGAATGAAACATGAAGTGATTCCTCGATCGTTGAGGTTCTTTTGTTGTATATCCGGTAGGCTTTGCTACGTGAGGAATATCCAACAAATATCCCCTCATTGGATCTTGGATCAAATTTGTCGAAGCTCCCATACGTGTTTTTAATAAAACATTTTGGACCAAAAACTCGAAAATGTTTAACTTGAGGCAATCTACCAAACAACAATTCATAACAAGTTTGTTTGGTGCCGGGCCTCAAGAGTATTCTATTAAACACATAGCAAGCGGAATGTACCGCTTCCACCCAAAATTGATGGCTAAGTTGGCTATCATCAAGCATTGTGCGAGCACATTCCACTAGCGTCCTATTCTTTCTCTCAACAACACAATTTTGAGGGGGTGCGCAAGGGAAAGAAAAGGTGTATGTAATACCTGTAGGGAAATATGCCCTCAGATCATTTGTATTTGATGCAAATGATAATTTAAGCCTAGATAGGGACTATTTTGCATTTGATGCAAAAGGGATTAAATAAGTTTTAAATAGTTTAAAACAATATTTAATAATATAAACGCAAGGAAAGGTTCACGGGTAAGACGGGAATGTCCCGGTCTACGCCCAGGTTCGAACGGCGTCCAAATCGGAAGCCAAATGACCAAGATACGCTCAAAAACAGCCAAACAGATCAGACCGGGTCAGACCAGGCTGACCCAGGCCAGACTAGGTCTGGCCTGGACGCCTGGCCAGACCTGGCTGAGCCAGGTCACCAGCCCAGGCGGGCCCGCCCAGGCGCCCAGGGGCCCTGGGCGCTGGCCCAGGCGCTGGGCCAGCGCCTGGGCCTGGCCCAGGCGTTGGGCGCCTGGGCCTGGCCCAGGCGGGCCGCCCAGGCGCCCAGGGCGCCTGGGCGCCTGGCCCAGGCCCGGGCCAGGCGCCCTGGCCTGGGCCAGGCGCCCAGGCTGGGCGCACCAGCCTGGGTGCATCCAGACCAGGAGTCCAGCCTGGTCTGGGCTCACCCAGCTGGTCTGGTGGGTCCCGTTTGTGCTGAAATTCTGGCCCTATGGCAGAATTGTTTTGACGGCTCAGTTTTTGTGAAAAACTAGCCATGTGCTGAACTTTGAGCGATTAATTGGAGGGTCAAACGAACTCCGATTGACGAACGGTTTTTTCCTATGCGTTCACCGTTGAACACCCTTCGAATTGATAGGTTGTATCAATCCTGAAGTTCAACGGTGAGTGAGTTAAAATTCGCGGAAGTTTGCACTTTGTGAAGTGCAAACTAAATTGAATTTGATTAAACTCTATTTTAGTCCCACATCGGATTTTGAGAAAAGGGAAGAGTCCGCCGCCTATATAAATAGGGGTCTGCTCTCCTCCTCAAAACTCGTCCCAAGCTCTAGATCTGAGCGGCTCTCGTAAATGTTGGAGCACGCTCGGATCTAAGCTAAATTAATATTTCTCCTCTCCCTATAAATTTATGCCTTGCTCCTGAGGGCTCTAGCAAAGCCGCAAAGGAGTTCGGATTCAGATCCGAAATCTAGGCGGAGGTTTCACTCGCGTGAAACTTTCTTCGACGCGTGGTTGGCTCGGCGACATGGGATTGATCGCCTCGGGATGCGGAGCTGTTCGAGAAGCAGTTCGGGGAGCGGTTCAAGGAGCGGCTCGGCGTGGGACGGGATCAGCTCGGAAGACGGTGCGGAACATCTCGCCTGCCCCAGGGCTGAGATTCCGGGTATGTGTTTAAGTTTTTCATTTAATTATTCGCAGTAGTTAGATCCCTCTTGGGGTGGTCAGATCCACCCCAAGTTGGCAGAGATCCTGGCTAATATGGTCTGGTTCATTAGGGTTGCATGTTAATTAGATTAACATAAAATTTTTCCGCTGCATTTCTGTCTATGTTCCGTCCGACTTAGGACGGGACTATAGTTTTGTGCCCTAAGGGTCCCAGAAAACCCTGCATTGGTATCAGAGCCATCTCTGTATGCTGATCTAGGACTGCGAATTTATTATTTGAATGCTTTTACAGAAAAATGTTTTCTTTAAATTTATGCGATAAATTTAAATTTTTTTTTTGTTTAAAAATTTTATATGATAAATTTTTAACATGAAAGTTTTAAAATGGAATTTTAAATTTATGTGATAAATTTTAAAATTGTTTTAAAGCTTTAAAACTTTATGCGATAAGTTTAAAATGTTGTTTAAAATTTTATGTGATAAATTTTAAACATGGAATTTTTAAATGATGTTTTAAATTTATAAGATATTTTTAAAAACTGATTTTAAAAGTTTAAAATTTTTATGCGATAAATATTTTAAAGTAGCATGCAAATGTTATGATTTTTTAAACAAGTTTTTACTTTATGAGATAAAATAAAATGTTTTAAAAATCGTATTTTTAAATTTAAATGTTAAATTTAAGTATGCATGCTAAAATTGTTTATGCGATAAACTTTAGTCTATTTAATTGTTAAATTGTTGCACACTTTTTATGCGATAAAATTAGTGTAATTTTAATGGCTATGTCTTCTTGTCCCTTATTTGATAACACAAGACAACCCTTTAGGTTAGCCATTAAGCAATGATTAAAATTTACTAATTGAATTTTAATGACATGCTATGTTTTAATAAAACATTAACAATGCTTCAAGACCTAATTCCTGATTAGGGTAGTCCTTTTAATGAATTTTTAATTTTAATTGTTATTATTAAATCATTAAAGGACTTCGCTTTTAGCGTTGGTTAATAAATTTATTAAAATCCTAATAACGATTAGGATAGCACGTGAACCTTATAGTTGATAAGGACTTAATAATAGTTATTAAACAAATCCTAAAATTTTGAATTTAAGGATGCAACTAGTTGATAGGATTAATTAGTTGTTAATAAAAGCTGTTTAGTCTATGGCACACATACAAAAATTGACAAGCTTCATTCAATGGACCATGATCCAGTCAATGTGCTTGGCTAAGAGTTCTGGATCACCCTTTAAGGGATAGTGATCCTGGCTTAGTCAATTCCCTGGCTGTGTTCCGCTGGACCGCAATGTCGCGAATCATGATTGTATGACACCCTGGACTATATCTAGTCAATGCGTTATAAATCTTATTAAAGATTAAATCTGTATCCCTCCTTGATTTTGGAGCTTAGTAACTCAAAGAAGACAATTATAGTTGTTGAGTCTCCTCAAGCTATGACATGTTTATCTTTAAGGAACAAACTCCAACATACATGTGATGTAGTCTAGACTTGACCCAAATCGATACGTCGGGTCTCCTCGACCATCGATCTAAGTCAAATCTGGACACGAAATCAAGGGTCTGACTAGACCAGTCATTATGATTTGTTGAGTCTCCTCAAGATCATAAGTGACTGTGGGTATAAAAAACGATAGGAAGTCACATGTGATGTGATTGACTAAGAGTTAGTCTACCAATCATGGAACCAATCAACTTGTTGAGTCTCCTCAAGGTTGTGAGGTTCAGGATGATTGGATCCCTCTTTCACTAATTTTTAAATATTTTAATTCGATTAAATCGTTCGTTATTAAGCTTTGAAACGATCGTAAAAATAGTGGGAGGATATAGATAGATAAAAGCCATTCTACATATATTTAATATTGAACATATGCTAAACTAGGGCAAGACTATGTTTACCGAAGGAATCAAAATATAATTTTAATGGAATTAGTTAATTGGTCAAATGGTTGATTAATTGAATATCAAGTTAAATTCTAATTGATAAGATTAAACTATACTCTCGTTGACATTAAAATGACCTTCTAAAGAACAGACTTAAGAAATATGATTTCATTAAGTTCTGGGTCCAACAAATAAATTCACGCAATATGTCACTCGTCTCTATATGAGGCAGCTTGAACATATAGGATATTCGAAGTATGTTTCTCCCTACAACTTGTCGAGCTACCCTCAAGGTTGTATGGACAAACAATTCTGATCCGCAAAGTTCGAGAATTCGATCAAACCGTTTGAGTCGAATACGAGTGCATGAGTGGTGCAAGACTATGTATCCCAACCGGATCTTGAGACAAGCAACTTCTTGAGCTACACTCAAGATTGCAACTCTCAAGCGTTTGGATACATGAGTCGCTTGCATAGCTATTCATTTATGTTGGGCCATTTAAATATCTAAATGTGATTTAGAAAAGGAAGAAGGCACACCGGAAAGTCAATCGAGTTAAATAGTTTAATTTATCATTAGTAAAGGCATAAGTAGGAGGAAATAAAAATGTGACATACTCTGATGTCATGATTTCATGATTATTGTTATACAGAAGTTTAACACATTTTGACGAATGTCGTCACATTGCTTTTGAAGCAATGAGTAAATTGTATAATGATAATATATGTATTAAATGTTAATATATATAAATACACAAGATAGTAGCAAACTTACATGGCAAAATAGACTAGGCCGTATCGAGAGACTAAGCTTCACAAGTCACATAAAGAAGGGTCTGACCTCTCGTATTATGAAGTCTACGGACACTTGTGAGTCTTATCCTCTTAGATATAATGGCCGAAACACATCTGTGAGACAGTGGGAGAATGAGTTGTCGAACTCAGTTTGGTACATACTGAGGTACCCGAGTCTAGATTAACCAAATTAAGTTATTCGTATATTTTATTAAGACACGTGTTCTTGATGAAACACAATTCTGAAAAAATAAAGAACGAAAGGACAAAAGTATTTAAACTGATTTGATTAGATCGAATGGTTAAATACTTAGCTACATAAAATCTTGCGTAATTAAAAGAAAATGTGATTTTCTCTCAGGTCAAGTCTGTTAACACATCAGTGTGTTAAAAGGTATGAATCACACTGAGTTAGACTTGGTACGATCCATAGCCAGTGACTCTGAGCTAAGTCCTCCCTCTGGGTTAAGTTCCAGATAGTAATGCCTAGGTTTTGATAATGGTCTGTGAGGACATTATCAATAAGATATTCATTAAATCAATTATTAGGAAGTTGTATAATTACTCGAATTTCGTGAGACGGAGAGTAGAGTTAAACATCATAACTGATGATGACTTAGTCAACTTCCAGGAAGAAATTCGGAGTAGTAACTCCGATTTAAAAACTTGATGTAATCAGAATAGGTCCGTGTGCATAAATAAATTTTGGAATTTAGTTTACGTGCACAAGGAAAATGTTTCCTCACTTTCTGCAAGTAAATCTTTAAGTTGAAAGATTGGTGCAGAAAGGAAAATAGTGAAGTGCAATCATGTTGGTCGAAAACGGTTTTTCCATACTAATTCTTATAAAACGGATTATAATGAAACCGTTTTCCACCAACAGATGTGTACAGAACTACTCGGACCAAACTCGATGTAAACGCTTAAGTTGACCATGAAAATTGGAGCATTCACTTACAAGTTCGTTTTTCTAAATATGATTTAGATGGACCAACTTATATGAATTAGCCAGATAGTTTTCAAGGTCAGTGGGAGCGTGTAAATTTCATGTGAGGCATCAAAGGGATGGAACATATATTTTGACAAAGTGATCAAAAGAGTTTGATACTTTATTAGAAATGAGCCATTTGAAATGACCAGTAACTAATTTAAATGATTATCGTAAGGTACGATGAATTGGATAAGATCCAAGTAAATTAAAATATTATGGATTCCGAAAGACCAAATGAATTATTTGAATGAGATTCAAATGGTTGGTTTAAACATATAAACCCTTAAGTCTATAGAGTAGACGGTTTTAGCAGATCCACTCATGAAGGCTCTACCATATGAAGTCGGGAAAACTTATGTGTAAAAACGGTATGAGATACCGAGATAAATGGGCCTGAGTGCAAGTGGGAGATGTTGAGAGATGATACCCTCGAGGCTATCTATCTTCATGTGTGAATAGCACAAACATCTTGTTCGAAATAACAGTAAGCTGTTTGGTAATAATTTATCTAAGTTATTTTATAATGTTGTTAACATTAGACATTAACTTAGGTAAAGTCCTAAGACTTTATGCAAGGTCAAACAGGTATCGAGATGAGTATCTCGATCATGGAGAAATGTTTGACCGTCTATAGCATAAGTCTAAAAGGGTTCGTGGTCGTAGATATTTCGAGACAAGGATATCGAAACATCGGATAGACTATTGTGTCTTAGTCTTCACCGTATAGCGGTGGCGATGATCTCATGATTGCTTGACTTGGCGAAGTCATTGACAAGACACAGGTGCTCATTAGAGAATGAGTTCACTGAACAATCAACAAGAGTTATCATATGGTTATATTGACCAATCTGTCAATGATGACTCTGAGTGATGATAGGCTAGTTGGTCTTTTGACTTGAGGTCATTTTGACGAACCTGTGCGTGAACGGTGCCTCTTAGATCAAATGACCTAGCTTCGAGGCAAGCCCTGTCGAAAGGTCTTTGATTGGGTGACACTTGAAGCGTATGAGGAGAGTAATGACCAAGAGAGGATTCGTCTCTCCCGGTCAATGGGAGTTAGTGTCGTAGGGTTAGTTCGGTCTTTAGTAAAAACTCTGGCCAGAGTATGTTGGAAGAAGTCCAACATTTTTTTTGACTAAAAGATCGATAGAAACTGACCGGAGTCAAGTTATTGGGGTTGACAGTTTAACCGTACCCTAGACTTGATCTACACGACATAGTTTAGACGAAGAGACTATAACTGCGGAATTCATCACGGATACAGTCAGGGTGGTCCCGACAATACTCATGTCAATAAGTTAACCACATAATGATGATTCCTGAAGCAGGGACATCAGCCACTGCTCATGGTCACTGTCGCATAGGGCTTCGAGCCCAACCTGTTGTAAGGGTCAGGCTGTAGGGTCTCACACAGAGTGCGATTCTTCGTCTAGTAATGGGTAGAAATTAGTTAGGGAGAATAATTTGCATTTAATGCAAGGGATAAAGTATTGCAAAAGATGTTTGCAAAAATCTCCAGCATTCGGGATAAATGATCCTGAGTGCAAGTGGGAGATGTAGGGAAATATGCCCTCAGATATTTGTATTTGATGCAAATGATAATTTAAGCCTAGATAGGGACTATTTTGTATTTGATGCAAAAGGGATTAAATAAGTTTTAAATAGTTTAAAACAATATTTAATAATATAAACGCAAGGAAAGGTTCACGGGTAAGACGGGAATGTCCCGGTCTACGCCCAGGTTCGAACGGTGTCCAAATCGGAAGCCAAATGACCAAGATACGCTCAAAAACAGCCAAACAGATCAGACCGGGTCAGACCAGGGTGACCCAGGCCAGGCTAGGTCTGGCCTGGACGCCTGGCCAGACCTGGCTGAGCCAGGTCGCCAGCCTAGGCACCTGGGCGCCTGGGCCCGCGCCCAGGCGCCCAGGGCGCCTGGGCCCGCGCCCAGGCCCGGGCCAGGTGCCCAGGCTGGGCACACCAGCCTGGGTGCGCACAGACCAGGCGTCCAGCCTGGTCTGGGCTCACCCAACTGGTCTGGTGGGTCCCGTTTGTGCTGAAATTCTGGCCCTAGGGCAGAATTGTTTTGACGGCTCAGTTTTTGTGAAAAACTAGCCATGGGCTGAACTTTGAGCGATTAATTGGAGGGTCAAACGAACTCCGATTGACGAACGGTTTTTTTCCTATGCATTCACCGTTGAACACCCTTCGAATTGATAGGTTGTATCAATCCTGAAGTTCAACGGTGAGGGAGTTAAAATTCACGGAAGTTTACACTTTGTGAAGTGCAAACTAAATTGAATTTGATTAAACTCTATTTTAGTCCCACATCGGATTTTGAGAAAAGGGGAGAGTCCGCCGCCTATATAAATAGGGGTCTGCTCTCCTCCTCAAAACTCGTCCCAAGCTCTAGATCTGAGCGGCTCTCGTAAATGTTAGAGCACGCTCGGATCTAAGCTAAATTAATATTTCTCCTCTCCCTATAAATTTCTGCCTTGCTCCTGAGGGCTCTAGCAAAGCCGCAAAGGAGTTCGGATTCAGATCTGAAATCTAGGCGGAGCTTTCACTCGCGTGAAACTTTCTTCGACGCGTGGTTGGCTCGGCGACATGGGATTGATCGCCTCGGGATGCGGAGCGGTTCGAGAAGCAATTCGGGGAGCGGTTCAAGGAGCGGCTCGGCGTGGGACGGGATCAGCTCGGAAGACGGTGCGGAACATCTCGCCTGCCCCAGGGCTGAGATTCCGGGTATGTGTTTAAGTTTTTCATTTAATTATTCGCAGTAGTTAGATCCCTCTTGGGGTGGTCAGATCCACCCCAAGTTGGCAGAGATCCTGGCTAATATGGTCTGGTTCCTTAGGGTTGCAGGTTAATTAGATTAACATAAAATTTTTCCGCTGCATTTCTGTCTATGTTCCGTCCGACTTAGGACGGGACTAGAGTTTTTGTGCCCTAAGGGTCCCAGAAAACCCTGCAATACCAACTTCATCAAAAAAATTTTGAGAAAGACTCATTCTCAAATTCCCCTCCATGATCACTATGAATAGTGACAATGGTGGTTCCAATGAGATTTTGTACTTTCTTCACAAATATTGTGAAGTTTTCAAAAGCATCATTTTTATTACTTAAAGAAAATACCCCAATAAATCTAGAAAAGTCATCAACGATGACAAGTCCATATTGAGCATTCCCTAATGAAGCAACTCTAGTTGGCCCAAAAAGATCTAGATGTAAAAGCTCTAGAGGTCGTTTAGATGAAATGCTTTTCTTAGGTTTGAATGACGACTTCGGAAGTTTGCCTCGTTGACACGAGTCACAAAAGCTTTTCTTTTGGAAAGTAAGCTTAGGAAATCCTTTAATAGAATTTAACTTGGATAGCTTAAAAAGTGTTCCAAAGTTCACATGACCAAAACGTCGATGCCATAAGTGTTGTTCACTTGTGTTGACAATGAGACATTGTTCATGTGACTTGGGGATGTCTAGGATATATATAATTATGACGTGTGCCAGAAAATAACAAATTATTATTATCTTTTCTCAAAATATGACACATTCCTTTCGCAAAGCTAACTTTGTAACCCTTGCCACAAAGTTGGCTTATTGAAATAAGATTGTGATTTAAGCCTTTAATAAGGTAAACATCACTTATAAGGGATTTAGATGGGTTACCAACTTTACCAACACCAATGATGGTTCCGCTCTCATTGCCTCCAAAGACTACTCGGTTCCCATTCTCAATGGGCACCACTCCGGAGAGCAATTGAGCTTCACCCGTCATGTGTTTTGAACACCCGCTATCGAGTATCCACCCATCCTTGGAGCTAAATTTGGATTTGTTGCTCCGTTTCTTTTTCTTGAGTACCTGAAGATAAAAATATCATTCCATGGTACCCAAGGTCATTAGGTCCTAAAAGATTAGACCTTTGGAAGCCAAGTCCAATTGGACTTAGACTTCCCAACATAATCATCATTGTGCACAACATTCATGAAATAAGAATTAATGTATGCTTGTTTTTCATGCATGCTTGTGTCCTTCGGGCCCCAAATAGTGAATGTCTTGGGAGCCCTATTCCTATTGGGAGCATGCACATGTTGGTGATTTCTATGTGATGCATGTGGCCTATGAGGAAGTGGCCTATGATATGCATGACGTGGATAAGCATACGACACATGATGAAATGGTGGTGGCGACATATGATATGGTGCATGATGTTAATCATTCATATAGTAATGATGTGGTTGAACATATGTATGTGGAGGAACACGTGCATGAGTCTGTCTCACTTGGTGTGCACGTGCTCGTGGACGTGGAGCATAAAAATCATCATACGTGTGAACATATGGAGTAGGAGGTGCGTTCCTACGTGGCATAGTATTGGTGTACATAAATGCATGACCCTTCTTTGGAGGTCCACCCAAAGTGGGTTTCTTTCCAAACGGGGGTGTGTACCTAGTGGAAGCACCATTGGTAGATGAACTACCCATGGGGTGTTTACTCCCACTAGTTGAGGCATCGGAAGTTGACCTTACAAAAGTGATGGAAGATTTGGATGAATTTTCCTTATTATACCCCAAGCCAATACGTTGATTGGCCGGAAGTAAGTCATTCAGAATATTATCCAAATGGTCCTTGCCTTTGTTGAATTTATTAATTCGGCCTAATGTGGACTCATACTTCTCGGTGAGAGAAAGTATTGTAGCATCCAAAGTGGACACTTGTGTAGTGAGTTCACAAACACAAGACTTGAGATTCTCATTCTCAATACTCAAAGTTGAGTTTCGAGAAATCCAATCCGCTATCTCGTGTTCATCCAATTTCTCAATGCGAACATGCTCAAGTTGAGATTTGAGATTTTCAATTTCATTTCTCAAGCCTTCAACAACGGTGTCATTGTTGATGATGATAGGCTTAGATGAGGTTTGGAGACTAGTTAGCTCATCTTTAGTCTTAGTATATCTATTTACTAGTTTAGAATACTTAGACCAAATTTGCTCGTTAGTTAATCTAAGGTCATCTATCGTTACCTCATCGCCTTCATCCTCGCTTTCATCAGAGGAGGACTCTTGATCATGTTCCTCCCTTGCCATGAAGCACATGTGTGCTTGCTCCACTTGTTCATCATCCGAATCTCCACTTGAGGAGTCCTCTTCGGAGTCAGTAAATGTGCCGACAAGCCCTTTCTTGTACCCTTTCTTGTACTTTCGTGACTTGTCGAACTTTGGTGCCTTCCACTTCTCCTTTTGTTTGTTAAGAGGAAAATCCACCTTGGTGTGTCCTGGCTTGTTGCATTTAAAACACAAAGGAGCGGATGCGTTAGTAGAACTAAATTTAGATTTGTTCTTGAAGTTACCTTTCCGGAAGAATCGGTTGAACTTCTTTGCCATAAGGGCAATGGATTCCAAGTCCAACTCATCTTCCGATTCTTCATCATCGGTAGATGTGGATGGAGCGGCCTTGAACGCAATCACCTTTTTCTTCGGCTCGTCTTGCTTCAAGTATGACTTCATCTTGTCCTTCATCTTTATTTTACTGTCCTTGCGTACCTCATAGGACATCAAGGTACCCATTAGTTGTACGACAGTATACTTATTCATATCGTTACCTTCCTCGATGGAGAAGGTACGCTTTTCCCAACAAGAAGGAAGTCCGTCAATAATCTTTGAGACTTTCTCCTTTTGGGTGTAAGTCTTTCCAAGAGCCTCCAACTCATTGGTAATGTCAACGAAGCGAGCATAGTACTCCTTCATCTTCTCACCCTGTTGCATGTGAAATAATTCGAATTCTTTATTTATAACAGTGAGTTTGGAGTCTCTTACCCTACTCGTTCCAGCATGCAAGATGAGGAGTGAGTTCCAGATTTGATATGCACTCTTACATGTGCATATCTTGTTGAAGTCTTCGGGCTCCAATGCACATTGCAAGGCATTCATTGCCTTGGCATTGTTTACCTCCGCGGCGACCTCCGCAGTAGTCCACTTAGCGAAGTCTTGTTCGACGGGCTCGACATACTCCGTCAACGTAGCTCTCCATAGTGAAGTGCTCCGGAGGAACGTTTTCATCCGGCATTTCCAGTACCCATAATTGGCACCGTTGAAGTAAGGAGGCCTAGTTGAGGAGTGTCCTTCCATCACCGAAGAAGCTCCTTCACGATTCTTGAAGGTGCTATAGTCTGAAGGTGGACGAACGGCCTTGTTGTCGTTGGTAGACATAGCTATGAACTTCGCTCTGATACCAAATGTAATGACCTGATAGCTACTGCACAAGTACTAGAGGGGGGTGAATAGTACTTTAAAATAATCAAGATAATTATTCCTAATTATTGTGCAAACTCAACCAACAATGCGGAATGAAAATATGACAACAAAGAAAGACAATTGCAAACAAATGATGTAACGGGTTCGGATCCACCCAAGTCTCCCTGACTTGTTACCGGTGATCCTACATCCCAGACTCCCGGATCCCCTCCGGCTACTTGAGTTAGAATCCTCTAACCCAAGTTTTGCACTATGAAATTCTTGTAGAAAACCTCTACAAGATCAAATCATACACAAAACGAAACGTGACTCCCACAAACCGGGATCACAAACTTCTCTCACAACCGAGAGATAAACTTAAAAGCAAAGTAAATGAAACAATAAAACACTTACCAACAAAATCCTATGCCTTGAGTAAACTTACTGATTTTAGGGCAAGGAAGATTTTGAAGGAGAGAATGTCACCAAACCCTAGCTCACCAAGATGAACAGTGATCGAAGGCTAGGATGGAGTTGGTGACTTTGAATCAAGCTCTTGGCTTGAGTGGATCTCAATGAAGAGAATCTCTCTTGAGGAAATTAGGGCTCAAAGAGTAGGGAGAGACTCTTTATGAGAAGAGAGAGCTTGGAAATGAGAATTGAATGATTTCTCTTTGATTCTCTAAAACTCAATAATGGCAGCCTTGAATTCTAGGTTAGAAGCACTTCAAGTATATATAGGAGTGAGAGAAGAGAGAAGCAAAATCGTGGCATTAAATGCCCAACAAATCTATTTCTGAAGCAGTCTAATCGGTCTAAGAAGGATCACTGACCGATTAGTTTTGCAACTAGTCGGTCGGTGATTCTTCTTGGACCGACTAGATGGTTGACAGCCAAGATACAGAATTCAGTAGATAGAACTAGTCGGTCTAAGAATACTTGCCAACCGACTAGTTTGACAACTAGTCGGTCGGTGAGTGTTCTTTGACCGACTAAGTAGTTGATATTCAATAGGCTGATCACTGGAGAACTAGTCGGTCTAAGAACAAATTCCAACCGACTAGTTTCACAACTAGTCGGTCGATGGATGTTCTTGGACCGACTAACTAGTCAACAGAAGCTAGGCTGAGGAAAATGAAAGTATAACTAGTCGGTCTAAGAAGGATTCCCAACCGACTAGTTTGACAACTAGTCGGTCGGTGAACCTTCTTGGACCGACTAATTGGTCAACAGTGCCTAGGCTGAATTGAGCAAGGAAATCTAGTCGGTTCAAGAAGGATTCTTAACCGACTAGATGACAATCTAGTCGGTTGGTTCTTCTTCTTGAACCAACTAAGATGCACAAGAAGCTGTGAAATGAAGCGTAAAGCTTCGGGAAAGTTTCTATGGGCTTCTAAGATAATCCTAGCTCTAAGACATGAGCGTTATGAAGATTATAATGTAAGTCCTACTCAAGGCTTAACATTCTACGAAAAGAAGCTAGAAGACAATAAAATAAACTAGACGAACCGTCTTCAAAGCTTCAATCCGAATCTCTTGACTTCAATAATGCTCCTTGAGCTTCAACGAAGCTTCAGGTACACGATCACGTGCTTTTGAGAAGTCTTGAGACGTCGCTTTTGATGTACGTAGAATTTTGGCAACGATCTCCATAACTGCGCTCACAAAGAGTTAGCTCACGATATTTATGTTTGTTCATCATCAAAACCAAATCCAGGGAATCAATACTCAACATAGTACACTGGCCTTTGCACCCCGTCGTCTTCCCTGATCAGTACCGAGCTCACCGCTTCTCCAATGCTGGCTAAGTAAAGGCTCAGCGGTTCCCCCTCCCTAGGCTTGAAGAGGAGTAGGGGGCTATGAAGGTATTCCTTTAGCTTGGCGAATGCTTGGGCGCAGCTCTTGTCCCACTCCACGGCCTTCCTCTTCTCGACGGGCTCGGAGGGAGCCCTTCTCAGGGTTCTGGAGAAGGGGAGTGATCTCTCCGCTGATTTGGATAGGAAGCGCCCCAGAGCGACGATCCGCCCGTTCAGCCTCTGCAGCTCTTTGATCGTCGTCAGTTCCCTCATGTTGACTAGGGCCATGATCTTGTCAGGGTTGGCTTTAATGCCACGGTTGGTGATCATGAAGCCGAGAAATTTTTCGGACCTCATCTCGAACGTGCATTTAGTAGGATTGAGTCGGATATTGTGTCTTCACAGCTGCTCGAAATTCTCTCAAAGGTCGACGATATGGTCCGCGGGGTCTCTGGATTTGACCAGCATGTCATCCACGTAGACCTCGAGGTTCCTCCCTATCTGGGAGCCAAAACCCCTGTTGACCATCCCTTGTTAGGTCGCCATTGCATTCTCAAGCCGAAGTGCATCTTCTTGTAGCAGAAGGTCCTCGGGTCGGTGATGAATGACGTTTTCTCATCGTCTTCTGGGTCCATCTGGACCTGGTTGTACCCAGAATAAGCGTCTATGAAGCTAAGCATCTCGTAGCCCGAGGCGTTGTCTACGAGGTGGTCGATGCAGGGCAGCGGGTAGCTGTCTTTGGGGCAAGCCTTGTTGAGATCGATGAATTCCACGCACATTCGCCACTTGCCGCTAGACTTTTTCATGATTACAATGTTGGCTAGCCATTTTGGGTACCAGACCTCTCGGATGAAGCCTACGTCGAGAAGGTGCTCCACTTCTTCGGAGGCGTCCCTCATCTTCTTGCCGCCCAAATTCCTCTTCTTCTGCCTGACTGGCGTGAAATTGGGGTCGACATGCAGCTGGTGGGTGATTAGTTGGGGGTCCACGCCTGGCATGTCATCAGGCGACCATGCGAAGGTGTCCAGGTTGGCCTCCAAGCAACCAATCAACTCACCCCTCAGGATCGGGTCGAGTTATGACCCGATGGAGAGGAACCTACCACCCACGTCCGTAACGGGGATGCGCTCTGGCTCTTCCATGGGTGCGGGGCTCGCGTCGTTCGGGCCGTATCTCGGGTCGAGGTGGTCCATCGAGTTGCAGTGCTTCTCATTGTTTTCTGTGCCGGTCAGTTGGTAGCAGATCTTAGGCTTCACCGGGTCGCCTCTAATCTTTCCGACTCCTCTTGGGGTCCGGAACTTGACCATTTGGTGGAGGGTTGAGACCACGGCCTCGGCCGCATTAAGGAGCGGTCGACCGATGATCTCGTTATATGCCGACCAGATCCTCAATGCCACAAACTCTATTGCGAGGGTGGTCGAGTTGGGCAGCTCCCCGAGCGTGACAGTGAGGCGGACCATCCCTATGATGGGGGTGGAGTGGCCCGTGAAGCCTATCACGGGCCCGGAGCAAGGCTCCAGGTCTTCAGCTCGTAGCCCCCTCCTCTCTAAAGTTGACATGAACAGGATGTCGCATGAGCTCCCAGTGTCCATGAGGAGTTGATAGACCAAGGCGGTGTCAATGATAGCCGAGACGACTAGTGCTTTGTCGTGCAGCGGCTCTGCCTCTTTCAGGTCCTCTTCAGAGAAATAAATGGGTTGAGGGTGGCTCCCGGCCCCTCCACGATCCACCTTCATTGGACCTACCCACTGTGCGCCTGGCCCCTCGACTCGGGGAAGGCGACGGGTAGTCGCAGCTTTACCCAGGCGGTCGTTGGCTGGCCCCAGTAATGATGTTGTCGACAGCGTACTCCTGTGCCTGGAGGTACGTCGTCGCCTCATCTCGGATGTGGTTATTTGACGTGGGTGCTTATTCGTTTCCCACAGACGGTGCCAGATGTTTTGGGGTGTTTTCTTACCGATGATTTGTTGACTAGGAGGCTAGAGGTCAACGCGCTCGTTGGGATCACGTGCGGCCTTCAGGAGTGGGATCTGGCTCGTTTGGCTTTGACGAAGAGCGTGCGGGTCCATGCGTCGGTGTGCCGTTGGGAGTCCTCAGCAAGTCGACAGCCTTCGTAGGGGTGTAGATGAATGGACTCGAAGGCGAGCATGTTCGGCAGCGGACTAGCTTGGTGCCGAAGGGTAGCCTCGGTGTGGCTGGATCTGCTCGACCTGAATAGACGAGAAAGCTCGTCTGGGGGGGTCAGACCTTGGTTCTGATTAAGTACCATCTGATGCCTAAGTCAGAACGGATCTGAAGGATGCTCGGTAGGATCTGTATGGCTCACGGGAAGGCCGATACGCGAGTCCTCGGGCCGAGCTATGGAGGAGAAATATAAGGTTGAAGACAAGGTCGTGTGAGAGAAATACCTCAGTCCTTTAGGTATCCAGGAAGTGATCCCTTTGTACGTTGTACCTCGAGTCTCTTTATAGGAGTCTTCCACGGCCACGTCTCCTCAACATCCTCCAATTCCACCCTCAAGATCTGTCATTTTGATGGCGCCTTCATGGGTCATAAAGGTGGGCGTAATGAGACCCCTTAATGGTAATTAAGGGGGCACGCTTTAAGGGGAGCGATTAACTCCTACTGATATAGGCCGGTGGTAGCGCCCGCTTCGGTCCAAGGCCGGCCCGACTCCAAGTATTCATGGGGCCTCGTCACTTGACCCGCTCTTCTTTAGGGCCACTGGCTTGCGATGTGGGCTTGGACCGTTTGGTCGTGGCCCATCTGGAAGGGCCGTATCAGTATCCTTCTTCATTTTGTTATTACGCCCATTGTAAAAATTATTCTCCATGTAAAAGAAGTCAATTGTTTTTGGGGTTGCTAGTTTGTTGTCTTTAACTTCGATTGCTAATTTTTCACATACGGTCAGTTTGAGTTGGGCAGGAATAATTCTAAATATATTTATCTCACATCGAAAGCTGGTGATGTGAGTTTAATGAGTTACATTTTCCGCTCTCCAGCACCGCTTGTTTGTGTTAATGAAATCAGGATTTTATGAGTGTGTGCATTTCGCGCTAGTCTTACGTGGGATGTGTTTGCTCTCCTTAAGCTTATGAGTCGAGTCTGAAATAAGAATTTTATTAAGGGTGTGATTCTGTTAAAATGAATGTTCTGTCACTTCAAAGGAAAAGAGAGTGTGTGGAAGTGGTCCTGTTAAATTGGAAAAAAAAGAAGATGGCTTTGTATTGCTTAATGTTCTGGTACAATGGATTTCACTCATATATATAGTGCATACAACATCATTAGGCAAAAGAGCCTAAGAGTCACACCACATGAACCTAAGGGACATGACACTAGACCCAAAGAGATGCAAGACCCAAAGGGACACAATGCACAAGATACAAAGAGTCAACATTATTTCCTAAATATAGTAATTAATATGTTAACACTCTCCCTCAAACTCAAGGTGTAACTTTGAGTTTGGAGAGAAATTGCAGTAAGAATACGTATGGATTGGAGAGTGCACGCCGCGATGACTGCAATGTTGGAGAGGCCACTGGGGGGCAGTGGAAAGCAAAGGGGGCAGAGGTCGCTATGGACCGAGGCCCCTGGGGGGCCGATGAGATGTCGCAGAGGGCAAGACCGCTGTGGGCCGAGGCCGCTTGGGGACGAAGAGATGCCACTGGGGGTGAGGTCGCAAGGAACCGAGGCCGTTAGGGGCAAAGCTGCTGGGGGGTGAGGTCGCCGGGGACCGAGGCCGCTGGGGGCCGAAGAGATTCCGCTGGGGGCGAGGTCGCTGGGGGTCGAAGAGATGCCGTTGGGGGCGAGGTTGCAGGAGACCGAGGCCGCTGAGGGCCGAATAGATGTCGCTGGGGGCGGAGGAGACTATGATCCGATGATGTGTCGTGAAGAGGGTGCCGATCCAATCCGATGAGCGATGGCACCGATTAGATGTATTGCAAAAGGCTGGAGTGGTTGTCCCACATCCCCCCTTGGGGGGAGGGAGAGTTTCAGCGGAAGACTTGGAGCCTAGATCAGAATGACTTTGATACCATGTTAAATTGGAGAAAAGAAGAAGATGGCTTTGTATTGCTTAATGTTCCGGTACAATGGATTTCACTCATATATATAGTGCATACAACATCATTGGGCAAAAGAGCCTAAGAGTCACTACCACAAGAACCTAAGGGACATGACACTAGACCCAAAGAGATGCAAGACCCAAAGAGACACAATGCACAAGATACAAAGAGTCAACATTATTACCTAAATCTAGTAATTAATATGTTAACAGGTCCATTTTAGCTAGTTTATAAGTCAAGTCTAAAACCAAGAAATCTATATTACATTTGACAACTGTTTTTGAATTCTAGTGCTGACTAGGACAAACAGGTTGACAGAAGGATGGTTGAGATTTAATCTTGGGAAATCAACGATTGAAATGAGAGTTTGTGAAAATTTTGGGAGGGAAAACTTTTGTATTTTGGGTGGAACTTTTGGAGAAATAAATCTTCATTTAATTTTGTGAAATTCGAGATCTTTGAATGTAAGATGTCTTGGAAGTAGAACAGCTGCATTTATGTGATTTAATTAACAATATTTTCCCCCGCATAACCCTATTCAAATCATCCTTATCTATCCGGGCATTTGACTTCATCGAGAAGAAAATAATACAATCATAAATGGAATAACAGAACTTCGTAATTAATACATTCACACTGGGCCCCACATGACGCCATTATTAGTGTGCCCGCGCGCCGAAGGCGTGAAGTTGCTCGTTATATTCCGCGCCGAATTTTTATGCTAATTTGTTATTTCGTATCGAAGGCATCTACGCTGACTTTGTTGTTCCGTTCCGAAAGCACTCGTGCTGCTAAATACTTTTACACTAATTTGTTGTTATTTTAAATTTTGGCCGTGAAAATAATTTTTTGGGGAACAAAGATTTCTCGGGGGAAAATCTTAAGTGCGCTGAAGGCACCCGATTTGTTGTTCCACGTCGAAGGCGCTCGCTAAATTTTTTACGCTGATTTGTTGTTCCGCACCGAATTTGTTATATTATATGAATTTGTTGTTCCGCGCCTATAGCGTCCACGCCGAATTTTTTGTTCTGTGTCGAAGGCGCCTGCGTCGAATTTATTGTTCCGCGCCGAAGGCGCCCGTGTCGCTAAATATTTTTACGCTAATTTGTTGTTCTTTTAAATTTTAATAATTTTGGGGAACAAAGATTTCACGAGGGAAAATCTTAAATGAACAGTGCCCACGAGCGCATGTTTTTACGCTAATTTGGTGTTTCACGCCGAAGGTGCCCACGCCGAATTTGTTGTTCTATGCTGATTTGTTGTTCTGTGCCAAAGGCGCTCGCTGAATTTTTTTACGCTGATTTGTTGTTCGGCCCCGAAGGCGCCCGCGTCGAATTTGTTGTTCCACGTGAATATGTTGTTCCGGATCGAATTTGTTGTTATGTGTCGAAGGCGCTTGGGCGAATTTGTTGTTTCGCGCAAAAGGCGCACATGCTACTAAATATTTTTACTCTAATTTGTTGTTCTTTTAAATTTTAATAATTTTTTGGGGAACAAATATACCCTGCACTCGAGCATGGGGTTTTTACGCTAATTTGTTGTTCCGCGTCGAATTCGTTGTTCCGTGCCGAAGGCGCCCGTGGAGCTAAATATTTTTACGCTAATTTATTGTTCTTTTAAATTTTATTAACTTTTAAGGAAACAAAGATTTCGCTGGAGAAAATCTTAAAAAAACCGTGCCCGCGGGCACGGGTTATGACTAGTCTATTATACATTTGACACCTTTTTTTGAATTCTAGGACTGACTAGGACAAGATAAAGAGTATCTGGGATTTAATCTTGAAAAATGGAAGGTTGAGATGAAGCTTTGAAACCATGACTGTGAGCTTTGAAATTTTGTCACTCCCCGCTTCCCAAAACAATGGAGGCGAAGCGTGACTAAGGCTCGCTTAGGCCAGAGCTGAAAAGCCCAGACCCAATAAGCGTCTGTGTGGTACTCCAAGTCGAAGGTACATGTCCCTGCATGTTAGTACAGAACAATAAAAGTACGAAAGAGAAAGACAATCATCTTATTCCAAATTATTTATCCAAAGTACTGAGTCCAACAAAAGCCTGAGTCGGCAACAACAACAGAAAAAAACTACTGGTGCAAGCACCCAACCTAAACAGAAGTAAACGGTGCTACGCACCCAAACAACTAAGATGGAACCTCTGGATCAGCAACGGAGATCTCTAACTCTGGTCCTCCTCGGGCACGTACTCAGGATCAGCGTCCTCTGGCTCTACGTCCTCGGGTAGCTCTGCCTGGTCGTCGTACTCTGGCTCGACACCTGACGTACAGCACCAAAGAAAGGAACTGTACGTCAGGTAAAGTCTACAACAGAAAGTCAGACTCTACCGCAAGTGTACTGAACTATTAAACATCGTTTTACTGGTTGATTAGCATGCTGAGGTTATAATAGAGTAGCGAAAGAAGTAACGTAGCAGGAAAGTAAAGTGTAGCAAGCAGTAGTCGTAGCGTGTGCTACCGACTACGGGACTAACCTAAAGGTGACAGGACAAAACGGAAACTAGACAAGACAAGACAGACAGGACACGTGAGACACGAAGGGTTCACGCCTTACGGGTTAAGGGGGATCAGACCCTCTCCCCGTGCGCACGCTCAACCCTACCCCAAACCCATGAACTTATGATAAGAAGTACAGAGATCACTTCCGCTAGGGAAGCACCTGAAACGCCCGCAGGCTTTTTGTATCACGGAGATCACTTCCGCTAGGGAAGCATCTGAAACGCCCGAAGGCTTTTTGTATCACAGAGATCACTCTCGCAGGGAGAGCATCTGAAACGCCCGTAGGCTTTTTGTATCACGGAGATCACTTCCGCTAGGGAAGCATCTGAAACGCCCGAAGGCTTTTTGTGTAACAGTGACATGACACGACCAGTGTACGGGAGTTGTTATTCTAGGGTGTCCACACGTACGCACACACAAGATAATCCAATGGTGTCAAAAGTTGTTGTTTATCGACCTTAGACTTCGTCGTCAAGTCTAAGTCGTCAGGGCAGTCCGGACGTTATCATTTCACGTCCGGTTCTATACACTCACAGTCTAACAGTTCTAACAATTTAAGACCAAGACGCGGCCAAAAACGCAAGTGGGTACACTTGCATGTGATGGTGAGTGTGTCGTCTGTCCGGGGCGTCTCGTCCAGTCGTCGCGTCCGCAGTAGTCCGTCTGAAACAGTGTCACAGTGACGGTGTCAGGTCGCGATTTTCAATAGATCCTATTTAGGTTTATTTCTAGGTTGGACGTGGCTACCCTAACAGTCACAAGTCAAAGTGTCCGTTCAGCCTATCCGACGATTCTATCCTATGTGCACAGTCCAAAAGTCCGATCGTCGATCTACGGTTCCGCATCGTTTTAAGGGAGCGTAAAATAAATTTATGTGTTAAGTTGCCGATTTTAGTTAGCTTTTTAGTTTCTCTACGGGTGGGTTGTGCTACGCGATGGGGGGACCAACCTCTCCGGGGTTTGACGCAGATTGGACGTAGAGTCTGAACGGTAACAGGTCTGAACGGAACGGCTACGGAACGTCTTCTTGCGGCGACGGGCAGATCCACGGTAACGAAGGCAAGAGGGCAGCGACTCTAGGAAGCGGAACAGCGAGCAAGGGGACGCCGGGAGAGTGTTCGTGGCGTCAGAAACCCGGACAGCGAGTGAGGGAGGTAGTCGTGTACGGTGAAACGTCACGGGGCAGTCGAGGTGGTTGCACGAGTGTGTACAGCAGCCAAGGGCTACTGTCGACGGTTCAGAAGCAGCGGGGGCTGCTGGAAGGGAAACGAGGACAGAACGGAGCTTGGCGACGGCTGTGCACGAAGAGTGGCCGCAGGCAACCGTTCCAACGGCGTGGGGGGGTTGTCGATGGATCTAGGCGACGCTGGAGGGTTGGCCGGACTCGAGAGATTTATGAGGTGGTCGACATGATCAAAAGGGGGCCGTGGGGACGTCAGGTGGCCGGGAAACGGCTGGAAAAGGCAGCAGTTACTGCCGTGCGCAGCTCGCGGTTGACAGCCGCCGGCAGAGAGATCGGGCCGGAGGGCGACGCTCCGACGGGCTGCCGGCGGGACGGTTTCAGGCGGTCACGGCGGCGGGTGGCTGCCGCGGGTGAGGGGGGCTTGCGTGGCGGAGAGTTACCCGGGCTACAGTGACGAGCGCCGGCGGGGCCAAAGTCGAGAGAGAGAGAGAGATTACGGGGGAAAGTTTGATAGGTGGCAGCTGGAGAAATATTCAGCCTAGGTTTGTGTTTGCACGTGAAGAGAAATAACAACTTAGGGTTTTAATAATATTAAAATTGATATTTACAATAGGGGATTAGGGTTAAGTGTGGAAGATAGAGAGAGATAGGAGTGTACAATTTGGGGGAAGTCCAGGGGTCAATAGAGGGAGCAGATTAGGAAAGATATTATGAAGATAATTAGGGATATAGCTAGATTTGGCTAATCAATTTGAATTTTGAAATCGATCAGAGAAAATCAACGGTCCAGATTTATTCGGGCGATAACTCTCAAACCGGGCATCAGAAAAATAATCCGAAAATACCGGGACGATCATGGAGACGAGACACACAGATCCACGGAGCCCGATTGAGCATAACACCTACCAAAAATTAACGTAAAATTGGAAACGGTGTTTTGAGGCAAAAGACTAAAACGCCCCTATCGTTCCAAGTCGTTTTGCGAGAAAACGAGCCGTGAAACGACATTCCCAAAAATTACAATAAAATCCTACACTCCCAAACTATCACAACGGCATACCACATCGCATGTTTTGGAGCTCAGAATTAGCCAAATTAAATATGTGCACGATAAAGCATGTGCACGTAGAAAATTCATAAGGTCGGAAAGCGACCGTTACATTCTACCCCACTAAAATAAAGATTCCATCCTCGGAATCAACAACTCTAATCAGTAAACAGAAAAGGATAACGCTCTCTCATCTCCTCCTCACGTTCCCAAGTGGACTCTCCAGGTGATCCGTGATGCCACATCACTCTCACCAGGTCGACTACTTTATTCCTCAATTGCTTCTGTCGACGGTCTAAAATCTGCACAGACTGCTGGTCATATGTCAGGTCCGGACGGACCGTAATCTCCGAGAAATCCACAGTGTGCGATGGATCACTGACGTACTGACGTAACTGAGATACATGGAATATGTCGTGAACACCCTCCAAGGATGGTGGCAGAGCAAGGCGGTAGGCCACTGCTCCCACACGCTCCAGCACATCAAACGGACCAATATACCTCGGGCTCAGCTTTCCCTTCCTCCCGAAACGAATAACTCCACGGTTCGGAGAAATCTTCAAGAAGACGTGATCTCCCGGATGGAACTCCAAAGGTCTCCTCTTGGCATCAGCCCAATGTTTGAAATGATCCTATGCAATTCTGAGCTTCTCTATGATGTCTCTCACGACATCCACAGCTTCCACTATCATCTCTGGACCCAACAGCTCCCGATCTCCAATGTCATCCCAGCTCAGTGGCGATCGACATTTCCTTCCATATAAGGCAGTAAACGGTGCCATGCCAATGCTCGCCTGGTAGCTGTTGTTATATGAAAACTCCACCAAGTGAAGATGGTCCTCCCAAGATCCCTTCAAATCGAGCGTACAAGCTCGCAGCATATCCTCCAGTATCTGAATAGTCCTCTCGGACTGGCCTTCGGTCTGCGGGTGGTACGCTGTGCTGAAGCTCAGACTCGTACCCAAGTTCTCCTGCAGACTTCTCTAGAACTGAGATGTGAACCTCGAGTCTCTGTCTGACACGATGCTCACGGGGACTCCGTGTAAGCGTACGATCTACTGCACGTACATGGTCAACGTCACAACTATTTCCAAGAGGAAAAATTAAAAGAGGAGAAAACGAAATTTTACCTCCAGATATTTCCTCGCCAAGACTTCCGTAGACTGGCCCACTCGGAAGGGGATGAAATGCGCAGATGTAGTCAACCGATCAACGATCACCCAGACTGCGTCGTTCTGTTTCGGGGTCCGAGGTAAACCAGTCACGAAATCCATCGTAATATGTTGCCACTTCCACACCGGAATAGGAAGCGGTTGTAGCAATCCAGCCGTACGATGGTGCTCAGCCTTCACCTGTTGGCATATCAAACACTTGGCAACACTCCGTGCCACACTCCTCTTCATGCCAATCCACCAGTAATTCAGACGGAGGTCCTTATACATCTTGGTGCCACCAGGATGTATAGAATATGGCGAGTTATGAGCCTCGCTCAAAAGCTCCTTGCGAACATCTCCTCCAGGTACGTAGAGTCTGCTACCGTACCACAGCGAACCATCCTCATGAATCACGAACTCCGTCCGTAGTCCAGCTTCAACCTGCCTCCTGATCCTATGTAGCTTCGGATCTCCTGCATGTGCTGCCTTGATTCGATCCACGATCGTGGACTGAATCTGCAAATTCATGAATGAATGAACCACACCAGGTAGGACGACCTCTAAATCCATCTCTTTCAGCTCCTGCTGAATCCTCCAATTGGCGGTGTGCATCATCACGGTAGGAAGTCTACTCATGGCATTGGGCACTACGTTCACCTTCCCTGGGTGATACTGCAAGTCTATCTCATAGTCAGCCATGAGCTCCAACCATCGTCTCTGACGCATGTTGAGCTCCTTCTACGTAAAGATGTACTTCAAGCTTTTGTGATCGGTGAAAATCTTCACGCTCTTACTCAGCAAGAAGTGCCTCCAGATCTTCAGTGCAAATATCACCGCTGCCAACTCCAGATCGTGCGTCGGGTAATTCTTCTCATGTGTCATCAACTGTCGAGAAGCGTATGAGACCACGTGGCCATGCTGATGCAACACGCAGCCAAGGCCCTTCCCTGATGCATCACAATATACCTCGAAGCCTCCGCTCCGATCCGGTACAGCCAAAACCGGCACCGTGGTCAACCTCGCCTTCAAGATACTGAAGGCCTCCTCACAAGCATCTGACCAAAGGAACTCCACATCCTTCCTCGTCAGTTTCGTCATCGGCTCAGCAATCTTCGAGAAATCCTTGATGAACCGCCGATAATAGCCTGCTAAGCCAAGAAAACTCCTGATATCCGACGCTGACTGCGGAGTCGGCCAATCTCTGACTGCTCTGACCTTCTCCGGATCTATAGATATGCCATCACCGGACACCACGTGTCCCAGGAACACGACTCTGTTCAGCCAGAAATCGCACTTACTATACTTGGCATATAGCTTATGTCGCCTCAGCGTCTCCAGCACTGTCCTCAGATGACAGTTGTGCTCCTCCTCAGACTTCGAGTAAATAAGAATGTCATCTATGAAAATAACGACAAACTTATCCAGGAAGTCGTAGAATATCAAATTCATCAAATTCATGAACACGGCTGGAGCATTGGTCATGCCGAAGAGCATAACCACGAACTCATAATGTCCGTACTTCGTCCGGAAGGCTGTCTTCGGAATATCGTCCTTCTTCACTTTCAGCTGGTGGTATCCGCTCCTCAAGTCCAACTTCGAGAAAACTCTCAAACCTCCCAGCTGATCAAAAATATCGTCGATGCGCGGCAGCGGATACTTATTCTTTACTGTGACAACATTCAGCCCTCGGTAGTCCACGCACATCCTGCGGGACCCATCCTTCTTCTTCACGAGTAAAATTGGTGCACCCCACGATGACACACTAGGGTGGATGAAACCCTTTTGCAGCAACTCATCTAACTGCTTTCGCAGTTCCTCAAGCTCAGTAGGTGCCATTCGATAAGGCGCCTTCGATATCGGCTGCACTCCCGGCATAAGATCAATACCAAATTATAGAGCTCGGTCGGGTGGCAGACCCGAGATATCCTCCGAGAAGACGTCGTCGAAGTCTCTAACGACTGCTGGTCGGTCAATCTCCATTTGCATAGATGCTACAATCGGTGCCTCTGGCTTGGCCCGAAATCTGATGGGCCCAAGCGACTCGCCTCTGCTACGGAACTCGAACTCCGGATGGCCTGGAATCCGGAATACAACCCTCTTGCTGTGGTAGTCGATCGAGGCGTGGAAGTCTCCCAGCCAATCGATGCCAAGGACGACATCGAACTGCGACAGGTCGTGGACGATGAAGTCTGCCAATAATTCGTGTCCACTGACCACCAAAGGAATCGATCAACAACCCATGTTCACAGTCAACACTCCGTTCCCTGTGGTGATGTCCCAACACTTAGGAAGTGTGTGGGTGGGAATGGAGTGCCTTGTTACAAATCTCCGAGATAGGACATGGATGCACCGGAGTCGAACAAAGCCAAAGCAGGGTGAGAGGACACTAGTATGGTGCCTAAGATGTAAAGAGACTAAGGTCAAACAACGATACTCTAGCAAACAAGGCAAACAAGCAACTAATAATAAGGTCTACTCTATGAAATAAAAGGCTAGATTCGGAGTATACCTGTAATAACTCCATCCAGCTCCTCAGTCTCAACAGCGGTCATAGTGTTTGCCGGCCTATGGGGTTGCACTGCCCTCTGAAACATCTGCCTCTGTGGCGCCAAGGGTGGTCCACGTATAGCAGCTCCTCTCTGAACCGGGGCTGGTGCTCTACTCTGTAGCGGGGCTGGTGCTCCGACCATCGCATGACGCGCTCTCGGACAATCCTTAGCTGCATGCGAAGCATATCCACAAACCAAGCACAATCCCAGCTTCCTCCTACAATCCTTCTGAACGTGTCCTGTCTTCCCGCAGTAATGGCATGGTCCCTTACTCTGAGTCTACATAGGTGCTCCTGGCCTCTTGAAAGGCACTGTCTGGACTGGCCTCATCGCCGGCCTAGCAGGTGGCCGGTACTGCTCCATGGGACGCTTCCCTCTATCAGCTTGAGGGTCAGGTAGACGCGAAATGGTATCATGGTTCCTCGCGGCATTCAGCACCGCTCCCATGGTCGTGAAATCTGCCAAAGACATCGAAGCATGAATCTTCGGACGCAATCCCTGATGAAAACGATCAGCTCGTTTCTCCTCCTTCCTCGCCATATGTGGGGCAAACCGACTCAGCATCTCAAAATCTGCCTCGTACTCGTCGACGGTCATATCCCCCTGCTTCAGATCTACAAATCTGCTCAACAGCTCCCTCCTAGCAGCCTTGGTGAAATACTTATCCTTGAACATCGAGCGGAAAGTCCTCCACTCCACTAGCTTTTGCAGGTGCCTCTCCTCAATGCGCCACCAGTTCCTAGCATTTTCTAACAACTGCATCTTTGCTATCTCAACCCGGGTATCAATGGGAATCTTCGCAGCAATCAGCTTCTCCTCAGTACTCAAAATCCACTCATCAGCGGCCAACGGTCCTTCCTTCCCGGAAAATGTCTTCGGCTAAAGCTCATTGAACTGCTTCACTCCCGGAGCAGCTCGAGGGGCAGGTGGAGGCGGTGGTGGTGCAACTGGAGGAGCATGGGCAGCACGGTGAGACTGCTGAACCAACTGGTGCTGCACGTCCAGCATCCCTTTCATCACGCCTAGAAACTGACGAAACTCTCCGCCCTGCTCTTCCGAAACTCCATCGCCTGAGTTCCCTAATCGGGTCACGCATCGTCCTGCCATCCTATTGTCAAGAAATACAGAGATTAGAAACGTACAATTTCTGGATAACAATAAAATGAATGTCGAAACTCCTATTGTTCCGTACTTGCAGAAAGAATTGGGATGGCACCTGCATGGGCCACCACTAAAACCTGTCACGCCCCGCTTCCCAAAACAACGGAGGCGAAGCGTGACTAAGGCCCGCTTAGGCCAGAGCTGAGAAGCCCAGACCCAATAAGCGTTTGTGTGGTACTCCAAGTCGAAGGTACAGGTCCCTGCATGTTAGTACAGAACAATGAAAGTACGAAAGATAAAGACAATCATCTTATTCCAAATTATTTATCCAAAGTACTGAGTCCAACAAAAGCCAGAGTCGGCAACAACAACAGAAAGAAACTACTGGTGCAAGCACCCAACCTAAACAGAAGTAAACGGTGCTATGCACCCAAACAACTAAAATGGAACCTCTGGATCAGCAACGGAGATCTCTAACTCTTGTCCTCCTCGGGCACGTACTCAGGATCGGCGTCCTCTGGCTCTACGTCCTCGGGTAGCTCTGCCTGGTCGTCGTACTCCGGCTCGACACCTGACGTACAACACCAAAGAAAGAAACTGTACGTCAGGTAAAGTCTACAACAGAAAGTCAGACACTACCGCAAGTGTACTGAACTATTAAACATCGTTTTACTGGTTGATTAGCATGCTGGGGTTATAACAGAGTAGCGAAAAAAGTAACGTAGCAGGAAAGTAAAGCATAGCAAGCAGTAGTCATAGCGTGTGCTATCGACTACGGGACTAACCTAAAGGTGACAGGACAAAACGGAAACTAGACAAGACAGACAGGACACGTGAGACACGAAGGGTTCACGCCTTACGGGTTGAGGGGGATCAGACCCTCTACCCATACGTACGCTCAACCCTACCCAAAACCCAGCAACTCAGGACAAGAAGTACAGAGATCACTTCTGCTAGGGAAGCACCTGAAACGCCCGCAGGCTTTTTGTATCACGGAGATCACTTCCGCTAGGGAAGCATCTGAAACGCCCGAAGGCTTTTTGTATCACGGAGATCACTCTCGCGGGGAGAGCATCTGAAACGCCCGTAGGCTTTTTGTATCACGGAGATCACTTCCGCTAGGGAAGCATCTGAAACGCCCGAAGGCTTTTTGTGTAACAGTGACATGACACGACCAGTGTACGGGAGTTGTTATTCTAGGGCTTTTTGTGTAACAGTGACATGACACGACCAGTGTACAGGAGTTGTTATTCTAGGGTGTCCACATGCACGCACACACAAGATAATCATACGGTGTCAAAAGTTGTTGTTTGTCGAGCTTAGACTTCGTCGTCAAGTCTAAGTCGTCAGGGCAGTCCGAACGTTATTATTTCACGTCCGGTTCTATACACTCATAGTCTAACAGTTCTAACAATTTAAGACCAAGACGCGGTCAAAAACGCAAGTGGGTACACTTGCCTGTGATGGTGAGTGTGTCGTCTGTCCGGGGCGTCTCGTCCAGTCGTCGCGTCCGCAGTAGTCTGTCTGAAACAGTGTCACGGCGATGGTGTCAGGTTGCGATTTTCAATAGATCCTATTTAGGTTCATTTCTAGGTTGGACGTGGCTACCCTAACAGTCACAAGTCAAAGTGTCCGTTCAGCCTATCCGAAGATTCTATCATATGTGCACAGTCCAAAAGTCCGATCGTCGATCTACGGTTCCGCATCGTTTTAAGGGAGCGTAAAATAAATTTAATGTGTTAAGTTGTCGATTTTAGTTAGGTTTTCAGTTTCACTACGGGTGGGTTGTGCTACGAGTTGGGGGGACCAACCTCTCCGGGGTTTGACGCAGATTGGACGTAGAGTCTGAACGGCAACAGGTCTGAACAGTACGGCTACGGAACGTCTTCTTGCGGCGACGGGCAGATCCACGGTAATGAAGGCAAGAGGGCAGCGACTCTAGGAAGCGGAACAGCGAGCAAGGGGACGCCGGGAAAGTGTTCGTGGCGTCGAAAACCCGGACAGCGAGTGAGAGAGGTAGTCGTGTACGGTGAAACGTCATGGGGCAGTCTGTTGGAAACAGCATCCTAACCTATGTTTGATGATAACAAACCCTACTGAACTGTTCTAATATGTTTGTTGAGTGTGTCACAGGTCCCTATAGTCATGATTGCTCAGGTTACACATGAACGTACTCAAGTACGTTGAAATACGGAGCTGAAACTTCATTTGGAATTACACAAGCTGCTCAAACAAGAGAGTATAGCTATGAAACTCTACCCTAGAGTTAAACATAGGCTATAAACATCATGGAAATTTTCTCAGGATTTATGGAGATTGTTTGAAGTCAAAATACGGGGAAATACGAAAAAATACAGATTATACAAAGAAGAAACTTTTTCTACAAGTGGAAAAATGAGGTGAAACAATTTTCACATGTATATATGGGGCTCTGGGATTTTTGAGAATTTTTTCAGAATTTTTGGGATTTATTTGGAGGGCCAATACGGTGAAATACGTCGCAAATACGCTAAAAATTGACATACGGTACTGTGCACATTGCGGCGCCGTATCCCGCGCCGAGTCGCGGTCGATGTGGACGTCGATCCACCGTTGGATCATCATCCAACGGCCATAACGCTGCCGAATCGGAGTCAGCGAAGGCGGGCGGCTCGTGGGTCCGGGTCAGCGGAGGCGGGCGCTGAACGCTGAATCCGCGGGCGACGTGGCTCGATCTCGTCCGTCCATCTGCGATCGAACGATTGCCGACAACACGTGTTTTGCGGATGCGGGCCCGGCGCATTTAAACCCGCCAAGCCGCCTCGTGCGGATCCCCTCGCACAGTAACCAGACCCGTTAACTCAATTCTATAAATACCAATGTACATCTCTTCACATTTTCATCAATAAGTGGAGTTCTAGAGATCCAAATTGAGTTCCGTAAGAAGCGTTGCGACCGTGACTTCATCCCCGACGCAGTGACAGCAAGTTGAGCAGCTAGTTCCTTCTGTGCAGCAAATGAGATCATTTTGAGTGAGGAACTTCTACCGACTACTTCCACGGGGACAGCGACTACTTCTTCTACAGACATCCGATCATCATTCCGTAAGAAGCGTTGCGAAGCTACTGATGTACTGAAAGACGACAACCAGAGAGATCTTCACAAATGAGCTTTCTAAACTCTTGATCTTATTTATTTGTGAAGTTATTAATGTTTTGATCAGCATTTCTGTAATATAATTTCTTCCGCTATTTGGGACTCTGGGAACCAAACTTGTTGGGGCAAGTTGGGTTGGGGAGTGATACTTGTATGTTTCTTTTTGGCTTTGGTGAGCTTGAGTTGGTCTGACAGGTTGGTGTTGGTGCACCAAATCTAAGAGAGATTGTAACTTCTTAAAGAAACAGTATAAGTGATTGCTCATTGGGGTGGACGTAGGTCATGGGGACCGAACCACGTTAAATTCTGTGTCTTCTGTGAATGCTTTGATTGTCCGATTCCTAAACTGCATGCTGTAAACTAGGCTTAATTTTTATCTTGCGATAATTTGGTCAAAGGCCTATTCACCCCCCCCCCCCCCCTCTAGGCCTTATTTAGATCCTACAAGTGGTATCAGAGCACCAGGCCTGGCCATTTGAGTCTAGTTCATAATGAATACATATGATTCAGCATTTGCTGAAGGACAGTCTACATTTAGACCACCCAAATTTAATGGGACTGATTTTGCTTACTGGAAAGCTAGGATGAAAATTTTCCTAGTCTCTTCAGATCTTGAAATTTGGAAAATTGTTGCTAAAGGCTATCACCCACCTACAATCAAAATTGAAGATATTTATGTACCAAAACCAGAAGATAAATGGGATGATAACGATAACAAACTTTATGCCCTGAATGGTAAAGCCATGAATGCAATTATCTGTGCACTTGACAGAACTGAGTTTAACCGTATATCTCATTGTCTTACTGCGCAGGAAATCTGGAACACTCTCGAAGTCACTCACGAAGGAACCTCTCAGGTGAAGGAGTCCAGATTAGCGCTGCTGAGCTCAGAGTACGATGGTTTCCACATGCTACCAGGAGAATCCATCAAGGACATGTACACTCGCTTCACCGACATCGTATACAACTCAAAAGCCTTGGGAAAGTCTTACGACAGCATCGACCTCATTCGGAAAATCCTAAGAGCGCTTCCTAGTTCCTTCCGGCCTAAAGTGACGGCCATCCAAGAAGCGAGAGATCTCACTAAGCTGAAGCTGGATGATCTGATTGGGAATCTGTTATCTCATGAGCTGGAACTCAAAACCATCGAGACAAGAGAGAAAGGTGAGGCTAAACCTTTAAAGACCATCGCTCTCAAAGCCGAAGAAAGTGACAAAGAAGATCTCGACGAGGAACATGCACTGATGGTCAGAGGATTCCGACGCTTCATCAGAACTCCTGCCGGAAAATCTGAAATGGCAAAAAGGTTCAATCGTTTTAATAATTTTAATCCTTTGAATTCCTCGTCTGAACAGAATACTACTAAAAGTGTTCAATGTTTCAACTGTAAGAAATTTGGACATTTCATGAAAAACTGTCCAACAAAGAACGCGTCATCCGAAGCCAAAGGGAAATCATTTGCGGTAACATGGGACGAAGACGACGAAGACGAACCACAAGACGAGGTAGCGCAATCATCACTTTGCCTAATAGGTGAAAGCGACACGAACAAGGTAAGAAATGAATTTTCTTTACCAGAATTAATGAACATTTGTGAAAACATGAATTCAGAAATTACTTCTCTTGAATCCTCTATAGAAAATTATAAAGAAATGAATTTCCAACTACAGCAGGAAAATTATAATGTTTTGCAAAATGAAATAAAATTGAAAAATGAAATTGCATCGCTCAAAATTACCATTGAAAAACTCAAAGGAAAATCTAGTATTACTGAAGCTATACCTTGTCAGACTTGTGCTTCATTAAAGCTAGAAATTAAGAATGGTAATGAAAAGATTGTTGGCCTAAATAAAAGAATAGAAACTCTCGCTAAAAATGAAGATAATGTTAGAAAGAGTTTTATAAATAAAAGTGTCATGCTTGTAAATGAAAACATCTTTTTGAAATCCAAAGTCTCTGATTTAGAACTGAGTATCAGAAAATTTGGTGTAGGAAGGAAATCACTAGACATCATTCTTGGATACCAGTCAATCAAAAACGATAAACAAGGACTAGGATTTGGAAATGTTTATAATGAAAACATGATAAAGAAAAATCATTACATCAAGAAAAATAAACGGAACGCCAAATGTTATAAATGTGGTTCTTTTGAGCATTTATATAGAAATTGTTGTTATAAGAACCAAAACATGAAGTTCAAACAAGTATGGGTTCCGAAAGGTACTATGACTAACCATTGTGGACCTATTTGGCTACCCAGGTCACACATACCTTGTTCTTCTTATGTGTAGGGACTCAGCGTGGCTAAGGAACAACTGTGTGAGTGGTATTTGGATTCAGGCTGCTCAAGACACATGACAGGGAACAGCGACAAGTTCCTTAGCCTCGTGAAGCAAGAAGGAGGAAGTGTTACATTAGGGGACAACGGCAAGTGCAAGGTAATGGGTAAAGGTATTGTTGGAAACAATACTTTTAAAATTTCTGACGTCCTCTGGGTTGAAAATCTCAAACACAACCTCATCTCCATAAGCCAACTCTGTGACAAAGGTATGAAAGTACGTTTTGATGAGAAAATTTGTAAAATTTATGACTCGGTCACAGGTAATACCCTCTTCATAGCCAATATGAAAAATAATGTTTATACAATAATGATTGAAGAAATGACAATTGCTAAATGTTTGATTGGCAGGGAGGAGGAGGCTATACTATGGCACCGGAGACTATCACATGCCAGCATGAAGTTGCTACATAAGCTGGAGAATAAAAACCTGGTCCGAGGCTTGCCACATCAACAGTACGAGAATGGTAAGTTGTGTGTTGCATGCACAAAAGGTAAGCAAACTAGATCCACTTTTACGGGAATTCGGGAAGTTACCACTTCACGAGTCCTAGAATTGATTCATATGGATTTGTTTGGGCCTACCGATGTTGCTAGCCTCAATGGAAAGAGATTTTGTTTTGTTTTGATCGATGATTTTTCTAGATATACATGGGTTTACTTCTTAGCCAAGAAATCGGATTCCTTTGAAAATTTCCAAAATTTTTGTAATCAAGGTTCAAATGAGAAAAATCTTTCAATTATGAAAATTAGAAGTGATCACGGTGGTGAATTTGAAAACTCTGTTTTTGAAAACTTCTGTTTGGAAAAAGGGATCTTACATGAATTTTCTTCTCCTAGAACACCTCAACAAAACGGAGTGGTCGAAAGAAAGAATCGAACTTTAAAAGAGATGGCAAGAAGCATGCTTAATGATTATTCTCTTCCTATGTATTTTTGGGCCGAAGCAGTGAATACAGCCTGCTATGTCTGCAACAGGGTTATGCTTAGACCTTTAATGAACAAAACATCCTATGAACTGTGGCATGGAAAGACTCCTAACATTTCATATTTCAGAGTATTTGGATGCAGGTGTTTCATTTTAAACACAGGAGATCAGCTGGGAACATTTGAATCCAAATCAGACGAAGGAGTGTTCGTAGGATATTCATCAAGGAGCAAAGCATACAGGATCTACAATAAACGAACCTTAACTGTTGTTGAGTCAATTAATGTGAAATTTGATGAAGCTGAAATAGATCCTTTAAATTGCAGGGAAACTGAAGCTGGAGATGCAGACAGGGAAACTATAGAGCCTGAAAACATAGCTGAACCATCTGAAGGCCAAAAGGAAGCTGAACCAGAAGTACCACAAGGAAATAGACTGGAAAGAGGAGAGCTCAGGTTCAATCCACATCATCCACCTGAGCTGATCATGGGGACTCCTACGGAAGGTATACGGACTCGATCCACTTTCAATAACTTGTGTGCCTTATGCATTCATGGTGACCTCATTTCTGAAATTGAACCTAAGAACGTTGAAATCGCTTTAACTGATGAAAGTTGGGTTATGGCCATGCATGATGAGATTAATCAGTTTGATAGAAATAATGTTTGGACATTAGTGCCCCGACCTGATAATTACCCAATTGTTGGCACTAAATGGATTTTCAAAAACAAACTTGATGAATCTGGAAATGTAATCAGAAATAAGGCAAGATTAGTGGCCAAAGGATATAACCAGATTGAGGGAATTGATTGTGATGAAACTTTTGCACCCGTTGCTAGATTAGAAGCCATTAGAATATTGCTGGCTTTTGCAAGTTTCAAAGGTTTTAAATTAAAGCAAATGGATGTGAAAAGTGCATTTTTAAATGGTTATTTGAAAGAAGATGTTTTTGTTGAACAACCCCCTGGTTTTGAAAGTCATAGTTTTCCAAATCACGTTTACAAGTTGCAAAAGGCTTTGTATGGTCTGAAGCAAGCTCCCAGAGCTTGGTACGACCGTCTCAGTTCATATCTTTTGGAAAATAACTTTAAAAAGGGTAGTGCAGACAACACTTTGTTTATCTTGCATGAACATGATCATTTTCTTATTGTTCAGATTTATGTGGACGATATTATTTACGGTGCTACTAATGATCTTTTATGCCAAAAGTTTGAAAAGGTTATGCAGGATCAATTTGAGATGAGTCTGGTCGGAGAGTTGAAATACTTTTTGGGCTTTCAAGTAAGACAAACTGGAGATGGCATATATGTTTCACAAACCAAGTACATAAAAGAACTGTTGAAGAAATTTGGGATGGAAAATGCAAAGCCAATGCAAACTCCAATGAGTCCGACGATGAAGCTTGAAAAGGATGACAAAGGTATAAATGTGGACCAAAAGCTTTATCGAGGTATGATTGGGTCCTTACTCTATTTAACTGCATCTAGACCAGACATCATGTTTTCTGTCTGTTTGTGTGCACGATTTCAAGCCTGTCCAAAAGAATCACATTTGATAGCCATTAAGAGGATTTTTCGATATCTTATTCACACTCCTACACTTGGACTATGGTATCCCTCTTGTGGTAATCTTAATTTGGTTGGCTATGCTGATGCTGATTATGTTGGTTGTATGATTGATAGAAAGAGCACTAGTTGAACATGTTTTATGCTAGGACATTCATTGGTTTCTTGGTCTAGTCGTAAGCAGAACAGTGTTGCTTTGTCCACTACTGAAGCTGAGTATATTGCCCTTGGCAGTTGCTGTGCCCAAGTACTTTGGATGATGCAAACCCTGTCTGACTACGGCATGGATCTTAGAAAAGTTCCATTACGATGTGATAGTAAGAGTGCTATAGATCTTTCTAACAATCCTGTTCATCACTCTCGGACAAAACACATAGATGTAAGACATCATTTTCTTAGAGATCATTTGGCAAAAGAGGATGTATCCATTGAATATATTTCTACTGATTCTCAGTTGGCAGATATCTTTACAAAACATTTGCCAGAAGATCGTTTTTGTCGTCTACGTCTAGAACTGGGCATTATTGATTATATTTAGAGTGAAAATATTATTTGGTGTGCTTTTATTGTTTTTGTGTGGTGTGCTACAAAAAGAAAAATAAAAAAAATGAAAAAGAAAAATATAAACAGAAAGGGAAAGTGAATTGTCTATCTCCTCCTTTTGCATTTTTTCATCAGAAACAGCTTTAAATGCAAAACATATGTCTTATGGATTTTGAATATTATATTCTTAGCAATGCTTGCATTCAAAGACTACATGCTTAATTAGGTCATATTCATTAATGAGTAACTAACGTTTTTCATCATCCAATCACACTTACACAGATCAAAATGTTTTGCTATGGAATTGTAATCTTGAATAAGAAAAGTGGTTATTGGTGGACTAATTTATGTTTTAATGGGATATGATGTTTCAAGGCATGGGTAAAAAGAAAAGCTCTCTTCAAAATATACGTGTATAAAAAGAATAGCAAGACGAGTGTCTTCAAAATATATACACAGAGCTTCGTATGAAAAATGGATACGATTCATGTCCTTGATACTACCCTTGGACATCCAACTTATGCTATAAATGTCATTTTTTAGCGTTGGTGTTAAGTCCGTCAAGCACTGCCATTTCACATTTAAAAATCCTTCTCGGTCATGTTTGGAATTGGTAACTTGAACTCATATTACATGCGAAGGGGACACTCAATCTTTGATGTTCATATATTCAGTGGAAAAGATGGTTATGACAGGCTGTATTCCTTATTACCTCTCCATATGTACTAAACATTTGATCATCACACTTGAGCACGGAGATGAATTCTGCTAGTTATGATTTGGTGATTATTGCTTATTTATTCCTTGTGGTCATCGATGTATTGTCTTTTGTTTTGCTTTATAATGTTCAATTTTCCATTCATCATATACTATTTCATACTTTTTGATGAAAACAAAGGGGGAGAGAAATATTAAGATTGAGCATGTCAGAGATAGGGGGAGCATGTCAATAGGGGGAGAGCATGTCAATAGGGGGAGCATATCATTTTGCCATTCATGCTCATATTCATGCTTCACACACTCACACACTTCACACATTTTTGATGTAATCTTAATGTCTGGTTTGTTCTCATCAAAAGGGGGAGATTGTTGGAAACAGCATCCTAACCTATGTTTGATGATAACAAACCCTACTGAACTGTTCTAATATGTTTGTTGAGTGTGTCACAGGTCCCTATAGTCATGATTGCTTAGGTTACACATGAACGTACTCAAGTACGTTGAAATACGGAGCTGAAACTTCATTTGGAATTACACAGGCTGCTCAAACAAGAGAGTATAGCTATGAAACTCTACCCTAGAGTTAAACATAGGCTATAAACATCATGGAAATTTTCTCAGGATTTATGGAGATTGTTTGAAGTCAAAATACGGGGAAATACGAAAAAATACAGAGTATACAAAGAAGAAACTTTTTCTACAAGTGGAAAAATGAGGTGCAACAATTGTCACATGTCTATATGGGGCTCTGGGATTTTTGAGAATTTTTTCAGAATTTTTGGGATTTATTTGGAGGGCCAATACGGTGAAATACGTCGCAAATACGCTAAAAATTGACATACGGTACTGTGCACATTGCGGCGCCGTATCCCGCGCCGAGTCGCGGTCGACGTGGACGTCGATCCACCGTTGGATCATCATCCAACGGCCATAACGCTGCCGACTCGGAGTCAGCGAAGGCGGGCGGCTCGTGGGTCCGGGTCAGCGGAGGCGGGCGCTGAACGCTGAATCCGCGGGCGACGTGGCTCGATCTCGTCCGTCCATCTGCGATCGAACGGTTGCCGACAACGCGTGTTTTGTGGATGCGGGCCCGGCGCATTTAAACCCGCCAAGCCGCCTCGTGCGGATCCCCTCGCACAGTAACCAGACCCGTTAACTCAATTCTATAAATACCAATGTACATCTCTTCACATTTTCATCAATAAGTGGAGTTCTAGAGATCCAAATTGAGTTCGTAAGAAGCGTTGCGACCGTGACTTCATCCCCGACGCAGTGACAGCAAGTTGAGCAGCTAGTTCCTTCTGTGCAGCAAATGAGATCATTTTGAGTGAGGAACTTCTACCGACTACTTCCACGGGGACAGCGACTACTTCTTCTACAGACATCTGATCATCATTCCGTAAGAAGCGTTGCGAAGCTACTGATGTACTGAAAGACGACAAACAGAGATATCTTCACAAATGAGCTTTCTAAACTCTTGATCTTATTTATTTGTGAAGTTATTACTGTTTTAATCAGCATTTCTGTAATATAATTTCTTCCGCTATTTGGGACTCTGGGAACCAAACTTGTTGGGGCAAGTTGGGTTGGGGAGTGATACTTGTATGTTTCTTTTTGGCTTTGGTGAGCTTGAGTTGGTCTGACAGGTTGGTGTTGGTGCACCAAATCTAAGGGAGATTGTAACTTCTTAAAGAAACAGTATAAGTGATTGCTCATTGGGGTGGACGTAGGTCATGGGGACCGAACCACGTTAAATTCTGTGTCTTTTGTGAATGCTTTGATTGTCCGATTCCTAAACTGCATGCTGTAAACTAGGCTTAATTTTTATCTTGCGATAATTTGGTCAAAGGCCTATTCACCCCCCCCCTCTAGGCCTTATTTAGATCCTACACAGTCGAGGTGGTTGCACGAGTGTGTACAGTAGCCAAGGGCTGCTGTCGACGGTTCAGAAGCAGCGGGGGCTGCTGGAAGGGAAACGAGGACAGAACGGAGCTTGGCGACGGCTGTGCACAAAGAGTGGCCGCAGGCAACCGTTCCAACGGCATGGGGGGTTGTCGATGGATCTAGGCGACGCTGGAGGGTTGTCCGGACTCGAGAGAGTTATGAGGTGGTCGACAGGATCAGAAGGGGGCCGTGGGGACATCAGGTAGCCGGGAAACGGCCGGAAAAGGCAGCAGTTACTGCTGTGCGCAGCTCGCGATTGACAGCCGCCGACAGAGAGATCAGGCCGGAGGGCGACGCTCCGACGGGCTGCCGGCGGGACGGTTTCAGGCGGTCACGGCGGCGGGTGGCTGCCGCGGGTGAGGGAGGCTCGCGTGGCGGAGAGTTGGCCGGGTTGCAGTGACTAGCGCTGGCGGGGCCAAAGTCGCGAGAGAGAGAGAGAGAGAGAGAGAGAGAGAGAGAGAGAGAGAGATGTAGTGCCCTGTGGTAGCTACAGCACACGTACTAGAGGGGGGTGAATAGTACTTAAAATAATCAAGATAGTTATTCCTAATTATTGTGCAAGAAACAAACGAAATTGCGGAATTAAACAACTATCAACAAGAATTAAAACATACGCAAACAAACAATATTACTGGGTTCGGATCCACCCAAGTCTCCCCGACTTGTTCCCGGTGATCCTACGTCCCAACCACCCGGATCCCCTCCGGATACTTGAGTTAGCAACCCTAACTCAAGATTTCCACTATGAAGTACTTGTGAACAACCTTCACAAGTCAAATCATACACAAAGTAATTTGTGACTCCCACAACCCGGGATCACAACCACACTCTCACAACCGAGAGTGAAACTTACAATTCAAATATGAAATGAAATAAACTCTTACCTTACAAAATCCTATGCCTTGAGTATACTTACCAAATTAGGGCAATGATGGATTTTGAGGAAGAAGTGTCACCAAACCCTAGCTTCAAGAAGATAACCAGCAATGGAAGCCTAGGGTGGAGTATGGTGACTAGAATCAAGCTCTTGGCTTGAGAAGCTCACAATGGAGAGAATCTCTCTTGAGGAAGATGGCTCAAAGAGTGAAGGGAGAGATTCTTGTGAGGGAGAGAGAGCTTTGAATTAGCTTGGGAGAGCTCTTCTCTTAGGTCTGAAATTGCTTGGAAATAGGACCTCTAACTCCTCTTCAAACGAATCAGGATTCTATTTAAAGGGGCAAGAGAAATCGAGTTTGAAAGAATCCCAACGGCTCTATTCTGAAGCAGACTAGTCGGTCTAAGAAGGATCACTGACCGACTAGTTCATCAACTAGTCGGTCGGTGATACAACGTAGACCGACTAACGGTAGAACAGCCAAGAAGTCGAAGTACAGGCAAAGACAGCTAGTCGGTCTAAGAAGACTTGCCGACCGACTAGTTTCACAACTAGTCGGTCGGTGAATGATCTTTGACCGACTAACGTCGAAATAGAATAGGTAGACTTCAAGTTGACTTAGTCGGTTTAAGAACAAATGCTGACCGACTAGTTTCTCAACTAGTCGGTCGGTAAACGTTCTTTGACCGACTAACTCGAAACAGTAGCTCAGGCTGTACAGAGGCAAGCTCAACTAGTCGGTCTAAGAAGGATTCCTAACCGACTAGATCGTCATCTAGTCGGTCGGTGACTCTTCTTTGACCGACTAATTGATCAACCTGGAAAGAGCTGAATATAGCAAGGCATCTAGTCGGTTCATGTAGAGTTGCTGACCGACTAGATCGTCATCTAGTCGGTTGGTAACTCTTCTTGAACCAACTAACATGCACTCGAAGCCGAGGGAAGAAACGATAGGCTTCGGGAAAGTTTCTAATGGCTTCTATGATAATCCTAGCTCTAAGATATGAGCGAAATGAAGATTATAAAGTAAGTCCTACTCAAGGCTTACCATTCTAATCTATGAAGCTAGAAGACTATAAAAATCAACCTTACGAGCCGTCTTCAAAGCTTCAATCTTCATTCCTCTTGACTTCAATATTGCTCCTTGAGCTTCAACGAAGCTCCAGGCACACGATCACGCGTATTGAGAAGTCTTGAGACGTCACTTTTGTTGTACGTGGTATTTTGGCGACGATCTCCATAACTGCGCTCACAAATAAGTTAGTATCCATTATTTATGTTTGCTCATCATCCAAAACCAAATCCGGGGAACCATATCACAACATTCTCCCCCTTTTTGGTGATGACAAACCAATCATAAATAATAAGCAATAATAATGATTCAATTGAAATTTACTTACTCCCCCTGCATTGATGACACGTTAGTTCCATATTCAATAATATTCATATGCATCAAGCAGCGAGGGAAGATATGAAATATGAACCATATATTGACATATAGGATCTAAATCCATTTTATATCTTTACTCCCCCTGAATCTAACACATCAAATTAGATTCATGGTAAATTCCTTTGAATTATTAATTAGCACATTGTCATTATTATATCTCTCCCCCTTTGGCATTAGCAAAAAGAGCGGGAGGAGAACAACAACACAACCAATGGCTAAAAATAATGCATGGGAGTCGAAGAATACGACCAAGGTCCAAAATAACACCAATGCAAAATATCAAATGTAAAATACCGAATAAAAGCAAAGCGTGTCAAGGAGACCAAAGTCGAAAATCGGAAACCGAAATCATCAAACCATAGGCGAAATACGAAATACGAAATCATCTAGCCATAGGTGAAACTCGAAAACCGAAATCATAAAATCATCGGCGAAAATCGGAAAACGAAATCACCAAGCCATAGGCGAAAATCGAAATATGAAATCATCAAGCCATAGGCGAAAAACGAAATCCGAAATCATCAAAACTCAAATCAATTTTACTTATTGAGTTTTGGAACATACTCTCCAACATCAATAGAATGCATGGAAAACAATTCTATGTTTCCATAGAAAGAATTCTATTAAATCCATAAAATCGTCGAACGACGAAATCAACATCAGAGACAAAAATAATCCGATGTGCATACTAAATGTTGCATGCAAGAATGTTATGCCAAAAAAAAATAGAACATCATAAAACAATGGCATACACAAATCTAGCATACCAAATGAAGCAAAATGATACCAATTGTAATATATTCTACCAATGGATACCAATATGAATCAAAAGTATGAACATACTTACAACATTAAGCTCCCCCTACTTTGGTGCATCACTCAAGCACCAACAACTCCAATCGAACGAAACGCCTTGCAAATCACGGAGTTGGTAGGGTTGGTATCTCATGGTGGATTTAACCTAGAGAATATCATTTTGGTATCCAAAAATCCTTTTGGATCCTATGGGTTAGGCAATAAATTTAGCTAACTAAATTCAAATTAAATGTAACCCATATATACCACAATTGCTTTGGTACCCATAAAAATGAATTTAAACTTATGGTACCAAGCAATGAAGTGTCAAAGGAAACTAACCCTTCGGAAACCAAGTCCAAGAGGAACTTGATTTCCCAACATAATCATCATTCAAAATAACATCATTTATAAATGATTTCACATACAAATTCTTAGCATGCATGCTTGTGTTCTTCGGACCCCAAATAGTGTATGTCTTGGGAGTCCTAATCCTATTGAAAACATGCATACGTTGTTGATTTCTATGTGATGCATGTCGTGGGTAAGCATATGGCATGCGATGCAATGGTGCATGACGATAATTATTCATATGAGAATGAGGATGAACATATGGATGTGGAGGAACACGTGCATGAGTGTGTCTCACATGGTGTGCACGTGCTCGTGGATGCGGAGCATAAAAATCATCATTTGTGCTAACATGTGGGGTAGGATGTGTGTTCCTACGTGGCATGGTATACATGAAAGCATGACCCTTCTTTGGAGGTCCACCCAAAGTGGGTTTCTTTCCAAATGGGGGCGTGTTCCTAGCGGAAGCACCATTGGTAGAAGATCTACCCATGACGTGTTTACTTCCACTAGTAGAAGCATCGGAAGATGGCCTAACAAAGGTGGCGGACAATTTGGATGACTCTCCCATCTTATACCCCAAACCAATGTGATGATTGGCCGGAGGTAAGTCATTTAGGATATCATCCAACTTGCCCTTACCTTTGTTGAATTCATGAATTCGGCCTAATGTGCTCTCATGCTTCTCGGTGAGAGAATGCAAAGAAGCATCCAAAGTGGACACTTGCGATGCGAGTGCACAAACACATGACTTGAGATTTTTATTCTCAATACTCAAAGTTGAGATTTGAGACATCAAATCCGCTATCACATGTTCATCCGAATCTTCGATATGAACATGCTCAAGTTGAGACTTGAGATTTTCAATCTCATTTCTCAACCCATCAACAACGGTGTCGTTGTTGACGATGAAAGGCTTAGGCGAGTTTTTAAGACTATCTAATTCATTTTTAGTCTTCATAAACTTAGTAGCCATATTAGAAAATTTATTCCATAGTTGTTCATTGGCTATTCTAAGTTCATCATTGGTTACCTCTTCGCCTTCATCCTCTCTTCCATCCTCGCTTCCATCCTCGCTTTCATCGGAGGAAGTCTCTTCATCACAATCCTCTTTTCCCATAAAGCACGTGTGTGCAATATCCACTCTTTCATCGTCCGATTCTCCACTTGAGGAGTCGGAGTCGGTGAAAGTGCCGACAAGCCCTTTCTTGTGCTTTCTTGACTTGTCGAGCTTGGATCCCTTCCATTTTCCCTTGTGTTTGTAGAGAGGACAATCCGGCTTGATATGTCCTGGCTTGTTGCATTTGTAACACACGGGAGTAGAAACATTAGTCGAAATAAATTTAGATTTACGATTCAACTTACCTTGTCGGAAGAATCGGATGAATTTCTTAGCCATATTGGCCAATGCTTCCATGTCCAATTCTTCGTCCTCTTCTTCTTCCGAATCTTCATCATCGGTAGATGGAGCGGCCTTGAATGCAATTGCCTTTTTCTTTGGCTCGTCTTGCTTCAAGTACGCCTTCATCTTTTCCCTCATCCGGATCTTACTATCCTTGCGTACCTCATAAGACAACAAGGTACCCATTAGTTGTACGACGGTATAATTATTCATGTCATTACCTTCCTCGATGGCGAAGGTACGCTTCTCCCAACAAGAAGGAAGTCCATCGATTATCTTCGAGACTTTCTCCTTTTGGGTGTAGGTCTTCCCAAGAGCTTCCAAGTCGTTTGATATATCCACGAAGCGAGCGTAATAATCTTTCATGGTTTCGCCCTGCTCCATATGAAACAACTCAAATTATTTATTAGCAACGACGAGTTTAGAATCTTTTACCGTACTCGATCCTTCGTGCAATATGAGGAGTTGGTTCCATATTTGATATGCACTCTTACATGTGCATATCTTGTTGAAGTCCTCGGGCTCCAACGCACAATTCAAGGCATTCATTGCCTTGGCATTGGCTACTTCCGCGGCGACCTCCGCGGGGGTCCACTTCGCGAAATCTTCTTCGGAAGGCTCGACATACTCCGTCATGGTGGCTCTCCATAGTGAAGCGCTCCGGAGGAAAATTTGCATCCGGCATTTCCAGTACCCGTAGTTGGTACCGTTGAAGTGTGGAGGCCTGACGGAGGATAGTCCTTCCATAACAGAAGAAGCTCCATCGCGGTTCTTGAAGACGTTGTAGTCGTTGTTCGTCATAGCTTTGAACTTGTAGCTTTAACCTTGGCTCTGATACCAATTGTAGTGCCCTGTGGTAGCTACAGCACACGTACTAGAGGGGGGGTGAATAGTACTTAAAATAATCAAGATAGTTATTCCTAATTATTGTGCAAGAAACAAACGACAATGCGGAATTAAACAACTATCAACAAGAATTAAAACATACGCAAACAAACAATATTACTGGGTTCGGATCCACCCAAGTCTCCCCGACTTGTTCCCGGTGATCCTACGTCCCAACCACCCGGATCCCCTCCGGATACTTGAGTTAGCAACCCTAACTCAAGATTTCCACTATGAAGTACTTGTGAACAACCTTCACAAGTCAAATCATACACAAAGTAATTTGTGACTCCCACAACCCGGGATCACAACCACACTCTCACAACCGAGAGTGAAACTTACAATTCAAATATGAAATGAAATAAACTCTTACCTTACAAAATCCTATGCCTTGAGTATACTTACCAAATTAGGGCAATGATGGATTTTGAGGAAGAAGTGTCACCAAACCCTAGCTTCAAGAAGATAACCAGCAATGGAAGCCTAGGGTGGAGTATGGTGACTAGAATCAAGCTCTTGGCTTGAGAAGCTCACAATGGAGAGAATCTCTCTTGAGGAAGATGGCTCAAAGAGTGAAGGGAGAGATTCTTGTGAGGGAGAGAGAGCTTTGAATTAGCTTGGGAGAGCTCTTCTCTTAGGTCTGAAATTGCTTGGAAATAGGACCTCTAACTCCTCTTCAAACGAATCAGGATTCTATTTAAAGGGGCAAGAGAAATCGAGTTTGAAAGAATCCCAACGGCTCTATTCTGAAGCAGACTAGTCGGTCTAAGAAGGATCACTGACCGACTAGTTCATCAACTAGTCGGTCGGTGATACAACGTAGACCGACTAACGGTAGAACAGCCAAGAAGTCGAAGTACAGGCAAAGACAGCTAGTCGGTCTAAGAAGACTTGCCGACCGACTAGTTTCACAACTAGTCGGTCGGTGAATGATCTTTGACCGACTAACGTCGAAATAGAATAGGTAGACTTCAAGTTGACTTAGTCAGTTTAAGAACAAATGCTGACCGACTAGTTTCTCAACTAGTCGGTCGGTAAACGTTCTTTGACCGACTAACTCGAAACAGTAGCTCAGGCTATACAGAGGCAAGCTCAACTAGTCGGTCTAAGAAGGATTCCTAACCGACTAGATCGTCATCTAGTCGGTCGGTGACTCTTCTTTGACCGACTAATTGATCAACCTGGAAAGAGCTGAATATAGCAAGGCATCTAGTCGGTTCATGTAGAGTTGCTGACCGACTAGATCGTCATCTAGTCGGTTGGTAACTCTTCTTGAACCAACTAACATGCACTCGAAGCCGAGGGAAGAAACGATAGGCTTCGGGAAAGTTTCTAATGGCTTCTATGATAATCCTAGCTCTAAGATATGAGCGAAATGAAGATTATAAAGTAAGTCCTACTCAAGGCTTACCATTCTAATCTATGAAGCTAGAAGACTATAAAAATCAACCTTACGAGCCGTCTTCAAAGCTTCAATCTTCATTCCTCTTGACTTCAATATTGCTCCTTGAGCTTCAACGAAGCTCCAGGCACACGATCACGCGTATTGAGAAGTCTTGAGACGTCGCTTTTGTTGTACGTGGTATTTTGGCGACGATCTCCATAACTGCGCTCACAAATAAGTTAGTATCCATTATTTATGTTTGCTCATCATCCAAAACCAAATCCGGGGAACCATATCACAACAAGAGAGAGAGAGATTATGGGGGAAAGTTTGATAGGTGTCTGCTGGAGAAATATTCAGCCTAGGTTTGTGTTTGCACGTGAAGAGAAATAACAACTTAGGGTTTTAATAATATTAAAAATGATATTTACCATAGGGGATTAGGGTTAAGTGTGGAAGATAGAGAGAGATAGGAGTGTACAATTTGGGAGAAGTCCAGGGGTCAATAGAGGGAGCAGATTAGGAAAGATATTATGAAGATAATTAGGGATATAGCCAGATTTGGGTAATCAATTTGAATTTTGAAATCGATCAGAGCAAATCAACGGTCCAGATTTATTCGGGCGATAACTCTCAAACCGGGCGTCAGAAAAATAATCCGAAAATAACGGGACGATCGTGGGGACGAGACGCACAGATCCACGGAGCCCGATCGAGCGTAACACCTACCAAAAATTAACGTAAAATTGGAAACGGGGTTTTGAGGCAAAAGACTAAAACGCCCCTATCGTTCCAAGTCGTTTTGCGAGAAAATGAGCCGTGAAATGACGTTCCCAAAAATTACAATAAAATCCTACACTCCCAAACAATCACAACGGCATACCACATCGCATGTTTCGGAGCTCAGAATTAGCCAAATTAAATACGTGCATGATAAAGCACGCGCACGTAGAAAATTCATAAGGTCGGAAAGCGACCGTTACAAATTTGGTCCAACTTTGAAATGAAGGGAGCTTTGAAAACATGAATGAGAGCTTTGACATTTGGTTCAGCTTTGAAATTCGGTCCAACTTTGAAAGCAGCCAGTGAACCAGTTTCGTGCCGAAGGTGCCTGCGAAATCTTTTATACGTTAATTTGTTGTTCTGCACCAAATTGGTCGTTCAACGCGAATTTGTTGTTCAACGCGAATTTGTTGTTCCGCGCCGAAGGATACTATGCCACTAAATATTTTTACGCTAATTTGTTATTTTTTAAATTTTAATAATTTTTTCGGGAACAAAGATTTCGCGAGGAAAATCTTAAATGAACCATGCCGGCGGGCACGGGTGTTTTTTACGCTAATTTGTTGTTCTGCGCCGAATACACTCGTGTCGAATTTGTTGTTCTACGCTAATTTGTTGTTCTGCGCCGAAGCCGCCCGTGTCGAATTTGTTGTTCAGTGTCGAAGGCGCATGCACCGAATTTGTTGTTCTGCGCCAAATTTGTTGTTCCACGCCGAAGGCGCATGTGCCGAATTTGTTGTTCCGCACCGAAGGCGACTGCGTCGAATTTGTTGTTCCGTACAGGTGGCGCCCGTGTCGCTAAATATTTTTACGCTAATTTGTTATTCTTTATAATTTTAATAATTTTTTGGAGAACAAATATTTCGCTGTGAAAAATCTTAATGAACCGTGTCAGCAGGCACAGGTTTTTTTTCGCCAATTTTTTGTTCCGCGTCGAAGGCGCCTGTGTCGTTAAATATTTTTATGCTAATTTGTTGTTCTTTAAAATTTTAATAATTTTTTGGGGAACAAATATTTCGCGGAGTGAGAAATCTTAAATAAACCGTGCCCGCGGGCACGAGTTTTTATACGCCAATTTGTTGTTCTCCGTCGAAGGCGTCCGTGCCGCTAAATATTTTTACGCTTACGCTTATTTGTTGTTCTTTAAAATTTTAATAATGTTTTAGGAAACAAAGATTTCGCGGGAAAAAATCTTAAATAAACCGTGCACGCGATCACTGGTTATGACTAATGCATTCGGTTCATTTGTTTTCCAATTTTCATGAATGGTTGTAAGTCAAGGAAGGCGGCAACTTGACCAGTTCAGACTGAAAGAGACTTGATCCCTGGACATTTTCAATGCTTGCTCAACCAAGCAAAAACCATCACTTAATATCTCCATTTTCATTGTCATCTCTGCTCAAACAAATCCATCAAACCCTGAACTGGCTAGAATCATGGGGGCTAGAATCATCAAGGTCCTCGCCATGTTTCCTTTAGTTTTGTCCATGGCAGCTGGAGATTCAAACATTGCGTGCAGAGACAATGAGAGGATTGCCCTTCTCAAATTCAAGCAGGGCCTCATCGACCCTGCAAACCGACTGTCTTCTTGGTTCGGTCTAGACTGCTGTAAATGGGCAGGCGTTCGCTGCAACAACCGAACACATCATGTCACAGAGCTCCGTCTGCAAAATCCGTCTACTGAAGATGACGGATACACACTCATAGGTGGTGAGATCAGTTCTTCACTGCTTGACCTGACTCATTTACATTACCTGGACTTGAGCAGCAACGATTTCAATGGTTCAAGTATACCCGAATTCATTGGTTCGCTCACAAGGTTGAGATACCTTAATCTCTTCGATTCCAGGTTTGGAGGGGTCATCCCACATCAGCTTGGAAATCTCACCAACCTGAGATATCTTGATCTTCACGGGCTTTACATGCTTTACAGATCTTCACGGGCTGACAGTCTTCACTGGCTTTCGCGGCTTTCTTCTTTGCAGTATCTTGATTTGTCCCGTATTGAGCTCACAGAAGCCAGCGTTTTTGCAGCAATAAGCAAACTGCCTGCTCTATCAGTAGTTCGCCTGTCAGACTGCGATCTCAAAAGCATTCCCACTTCTCTTCCTGATGTCAACTTCTCTCGTCTGTCAGCCATGGACCTCAGTGAGAATGGTTTAAGTTCCATACCTCATTGGCTTTTCGGCATAAAAAGCCTGGAAGACATTGATCTGGGTTACAACTCTCTCTCTGGCACAATCTCCAGTTTTGGGAACCTGTCTTCTCTTCGTGTGCTGCGGCTAGGGGGCAACTACTTTAATCTCACCATGCCGAAAACCATTGGCAGTCTTTGCAATTTGCAGATTCTAGATCTTTCGTTCAACCAGATCTCTTTAGATATCTCCAAGTTTCAAGGTCTATCCGGCTGCGCAACAAACAGTTTGCAGTCACTGGATTTGGGATGCAATCTTCTCAGTGGGAAGTTGCCTGATCGGTTAGCTATGTTCAGAAATCTGTCAGAGCTCCGTCTTGACAACAACCTCCTTTCTGGCTCAATTCCAGAATCATTTGGAAGATTGTCGTCTTTGAGATATCTTTTTCTTGCCAACAACTTCCTTTCTGGCTCAATTCCTGAATCATTAGGAAGATTGTCGTTTTTGAGATATCTTGATCTTGCCAACAACATATTGGAAGGATCAGTTCCGGAGTCTCTTGGGGAGCTATCTGAATTAGTTGTTCTAGATCTCGGCTTCAATTCATTGACAGGTTTCATCTCCGATGCACACTTATCAAATCTTACCAAGTTGGAGGCACTGTTGCTTTCTTCAAATTCCATTGTTCTGAAGGTGAGCTCCGGCTGGGTTCCTCCTTTCCAGCTCAAAAACATTCGTCTGGCCTCCTGCGTGCTTGGACCCCGGTTTCCTTCATGGCTAAAAACACAGAGGGCATTCTCGACCATCGACATCTCAAATGGATGCATTGCAGATTCAATGCCTGACTGGTTCTGGAGCTTATCTTCGCGAGTTTATTACATGAATCTCTCGCACAACCAGTTAAGTGGAAGTATTCCAGTCTCTCTTACAATTCCGATCATCGACTTGAGGTCTAACCAGTTTTATGGTCCGTTACCCCACATCGATGATGGCGTGTATTTCTTGTTTCTGTCCGGTAATTCTTTTTCGGGCAATCTTCTTCCAGTCCTCGGCAATGGAAACCTTAGCTTGTTAAGCCTTTTACTTTCGGATAACCTAGTCGACGGTACCATTCCCCAATCCATTTGTGGAATGCACAGGCTGAATGTTCTTGATCTATCAAGCAATTTGTTGTCTGGAGAAATTCCCAACTGCCCCATGGTTCCTGGATCATGGTCTGCTATTAACCTGGCAGACAACAGCCTGTCTGGACAAATTCCTCAATGGATCGGCTCTCTGATTGGTCTTCAATCATTGCATTTGAGTAACAATAATATGCAGGGGGAAATACCTTCTTTGGTGAACTGCTCATCTTTGCGCATTCTTGATCTGGGAGAGAACAAGCTTGAAGGACACATACCGGCATGGATAGGAGAAAGCTTATCAAACCTCAAAATGCTCCGCCTGCGATCGAATATGCTTGATGGAAGGATCCCACATCAGCTGTCACTTCTTAGCGATCTTCAAGTTTTGGATCTCGCAGAGAACAATCTAACGGGTGACATACCTCACTGGCTTGGCAATCTGACTGCTATGACCTCAACCAACCAGATGCTCATCGATCTTTACAATCCTTCGCTCACTGGCGGTAGGATAGACTATGACTACATTGATACTTCTGACGTATACACGGAAAGCATGCTGGTGGAGCTCAAAGGGCAAGAGCTGAAATATAGCAATACTCTCTCTTTGGTTGTCAGCTTAGATCTGTCAGGAAATGGCTTTTCAGGAGAGATCCCTGAGGAACTCATGAAACTTGTTGGGATGCGGGGCTTGAACTTATCTGGGAATCATCTTACGGGAAAGATTCCAGACAAGATTTCAAATCTTCATCAACTAGAAACCCTTGATCTCTCAAGGAACAATCTTTCTGGCACAATTCCTATGGGAATTTCCTCTTTGACTTCCTTAAATCACTTGAATTTGTCATACAACAACTTATCAGGGAGAATTCCGACAGGAAACCAGCTTCAAACACTTCTTGATCCATCAATTTATGCAGGCAACATCGATCTTTGTGGCAAGCCATTAGAAAACGAATGCCCGGGCGATACGGTGCTTGAAGTTCCGGTACCCGATACAGAGGAAGATGATGAATCGGACAGGATATGGATGTACGTCGGAGGAATTGTCGGATTTGTAGTGGGGTTTTGGAGCCTTTGGGGAACCTTGCTGATCAAGAAGTCTTGGAGGGTCCCGTACATTAAGTTGATCGACAACATCCAGGTTCGGCTCTTTAAAATTGAATGAATTGATCGATAGGTCATCAATGATGATGTGCTATTTTATCCATATGACTGTGTGTAACTGTACTTTTTTCATTAATATCTCATATATTTTGTATCTGTAATCATGAATGACTGTGTAAGTGAGTTTCCTTCAGGAAACGGAAATGCAAGTCAGACCATTTTTGTATCTGTAATCATGAATGGCTGTGTAAGTGAGTTTGTATCTCTAATCATGAATGACGGTGTATCTGTAATCATGAATGGCTGTGTATCTGTAATCGGGCCATTTCACTATTAGCTCATACTTTTTGTATCTGTAATCATGAATGGCTCTGTAAGTGAGTTTTCTTCAGGAAACGGAAATGCAAGTCAGGCCATATTTGTATCTGTAATCATGAATGAATGTGTAAGTGAGTTTGTATCTGTAATCATGAATGGTTGTGTATCTGTAATCAGACCATTTCACTATTAGCTCATACATTTTGTACCTGTAATCATGAATGGCTGTGTAAGTGAGTTTCCTTCAGGAAACGGAAATGCAAGTCAGGCCATTTTTGACATCTAGTGCATCCAGTTTCCATCACTGCAATCTTGTTAAAAGCACAAAGAAAAAACAAATATAACATCCAAGGAAATTAGAGCATCATTATAAAGATGGTCCTCTGAATATACAAGATGTGCTTAATTTCAGGATGTACAAACAGGGTCAGAGAGTTAATGTTATCTTCTAAAACATCAAGGATAGATGGAAACATGAGGTTTATCATTATGATCCAAATTAATGTAAAATGGAAACATTAGAGTTAATGTTATCTTCTATTTTTTTTTCCATTTTTAACAATGAACCGTGCATACACCCCCGCTTTGGGGGTGTATATAGCACAACCCTTAATATTTTCCATATCCACCACTAAAATCTTTCTCAGTTCCATCTTTACACCTAGGATCTTTCTATCTCCATATTGATACCACAAATTTCAAGTTTGCTCAAACCCCATCAAATTGTACTCACTTCATTCGCCTTTGGGAAAAAATGAGACTAGAACACACTTGACACAGCATGGTCTGACCAAATTCCCCGTGTCTTCTTTATAAAATCTAGATGCGGATTACAACCCATTTTGAAAAATGGAGGAAATGAAGTGGTAGAAATTCACTGTACAAGGAAAACTTGGAGGTGAGAGAACTGGCTAGGCTTTCATGTGGAGAGAGTATTGAGGGAGGAAAAGAGAGATCAGATAGACAAAAATCAAATGGAGAAACGAGGAAGAACCAGGATCCACCATCATCAAAATGGAGAGTTGTCTGATCACACTTCAGCTATAAAGAAATAAACAGCAAGTGTTTTTCGTAGATATTTGAGGTGTGTTTGAAGGATAAAGAAGATTTTAGGATTGGTATGGAGATAATATAATTTTAGAGTATATCCCATTCATGTTGAAAAATTGAAGTATCAATGTTTCCTAGAAAAAGAAGTTAAAATTCTAATGCATACGACATGGCTTCTAATTCTCTGGCAATTGTAGCTATAGTTACTGATACGACTATTTTGGAGAAGCCCGAGAACCAGAGACCCAGGCCCTAGCCCAGAACGGGAAGCCCACGAGTGGGTTTAGGCCCGCTTGACGAGGCCCATGGATGGACTCGAAGTCAGACAGGCCCCGGCCCGGAAGATGCACGATCAGCTCGCGCTCTCCGGAGATAACCGACCCTCTTAAAGCGCGACACCTTAATGACCATTAAGGAGCCCAATAATCGACCCTCCCCACGATGCACGTAGGCACCTTGATGGAGGCAGAACGCGGGGACGTGAGTGGAGCCGGTCAGAGGACGTGGATTGGGGGCAATCGTGGGCCAAACCCTATAAATGGATAAGAGGGGCAACCGGGAGAGGGATCGAATCCTTGGCACCTACCCCAGAGGTATTCCGTTAACTAGACCTTGCTTTTCCCCATTATCTCCATTGCCATAACTCGGTCCGAGGATACGTGTGCTGGCCTCCTCTTGAGCCGCACCAATCCCACCGAGCGCTACACAGATCCGTTCTGACTTAGGTATCGGAGGGGACTTGGCCGGAACCAAGGTCCGGCCCCCCTGATGAGTTTTTTCATATGTCCAGGAAGGAGCCGAACCGAGGCACCGAGGCTACGACTCGGCAAGGAACGAACCCGCTCGCCGCTAGCGAGCGCCGTCGCCAATCAAGACCGAGGAGCATTCAAGGCACCGAGGCTTCCCCTCGACGCTCGTCCTGCGGAGGCCGAGCACCCAACTTGGAACCGAGGCTTCTCCTCGTCTCCACACCAACTGAAGACCGACGCTCTTCCGAAACGTCTGCTCAGCCGCGGAGCCATCGCCTACCCACGCCGAGAGCACGTGGGCTCGGCATAACCAAGGGGTCCCAACCGATCCCTTGACCACGTTGACCATCTAGTTGTCGGTCAACAAGTCAGCGGTGATAAAACACACGTAAACATCTGGCGCCGTCTGTGGGAACGAGCTAACACCCACGTAAAGCAAGTGCACCAGCAATGACGAGGCCTTGCCCTCCGCAGCGAAAGAAGGTCGCGGCCCCGATATCGGCACCGGGGCCATGTCGCGGTTGGCGGGGAGGAACCATGACCGCTCGGCGCGTGTCTCGGGCCCGGGGTTCGGGCCGGGGGGTTGGCGGGGAGGAACCATGATCGCTCGGCGCGTGTCTCGGGCCCGGGGTTCGGACGGACCCCGGCCCGGCCGCGCGGGGGACTACGATGTGGAGACCGGAAAACATATGGAGGCTCCTACGCTGCAGTTTTTTGGCCAAATCTACCTGTGGATGAAGCAGATCATAATTGTCCTTTTCCTCCTGCAGAATTCCAATTTTGGCTGCGAGCCAAGAGATCGAAAAGAACAGGAGGAAGTGCTTGTGCCTCAAAGAGACAGTAGCCAAGCCCGGCCAACCTATGGGACCCAGGGCAGTCATCCAGGGACCAAAGGCCAGGGGGGCATTCTTCTCTTCGCAGACCAGGGAGAGGAGCATAGTTGGGAGACGACTGCATCAGCTTGTACTCCTCCGATTTCATACGCATCTTCAGGGCTTGAGATAGAAATGGACGATGGAATTCAACCAGTTCTCTTTTCATGTAAAGCTAAATGGTTGATGTTGGAAACTTACGCAATGGGGGTAATAAACGCAACGAATGGCTATCGTCCATTTATAATCAAGCATGCCCGATGAATGCCTTCCATATGTGAGCATTTCGCCTTCCACTCCTCGACTATACACTCCATCTCCTCCATCAAACCCTTCATCATTTCACTATACCTCGTCAATGACACACAAACACTCCCTCCTATCCTTTTCGATCGCGATGATAAAAAGCTCATTCTATTTGTTATGCAACCATTTGCTGTTGTTCGACGCCTCATGTGAATCGGAGTTCCTCTCGGTGTCTTTGAAACGGCTACATACCTGACTGTAGGTTACAACGACGCATGCTATGACGACACTCATATCCAGCCGACGATGGCAGAAAATCGGCAACGACGGTAATAAACTGAACGAAGATGGTCGCCCGATGAACTCTCGGAAGTTGACGGGGAAGCACGCAGATCACACCGACAATTTATCCCGTAAAGAGCCCCTTCATTGCAAACATCTTACGAAGACAGTCATATGTTTCAGTTTGTAAGACCATAGGCTAATGAATCTGTTTGGATCTGTATCAGTATGTACATCAATATATTTGAATGGCTGGGTCATTTTCAAAATGTCATCAATTGGAATATGTATGAGATTTAATCTAAAAATTTTCAAGCAGTTTCTGAATTCGATTGAATATGTCTTCAGATTGAATAAGTATCAGAATTAATATAAAAGTTTGCATGTAGTTTCTGAATCAGATTGAATAAGTATCCGGTTTAATCTACAATGTTTTTAGATTGAACAAGTATAAGACTTAAATCTAAAAGCATGTGACCTTAATACGTCATTAATATCAAAGCAAATTTTCGATCTCTTGCCTCATCCACTACCTTCTTCTTTTCATTAAAAAACTGCAGCGTAGGAGCCTCCACCTGCCCGTACTTCTGCTTCCATTCAAGAACTTCGTCCTGCGTACGTGTCTTTGCCCATTGCAAATCAATCAACTTCTCCTCGAACTCCCTCTCCTTTTTCCACATCTCCTCCGCACGAGCTTGGTCCTTGAGCCACCTCTCTCTCAGAGTGTTGCGTTCTCGCTCCAAAATTGACATCTGATGTCTGAGAATTAGACAGTCTCCTTGGTACCTGCTGGCTTCTTGGCTTGCGACGAGCTTAGCCAGCACGAACTTCGACTCGAGCAGAGCTCGGCTCTGTTTCTCCTCCTGTAGCATAAGCTCGAGCTCTGCAATTCTGGCCTGGAGGCCATGGTCTTCTACCATGTTGTTTTCAGTCTCAAGCGCCAGGGAGGAACCGAGAAAAAACATTGCAAACAGAAAGAGCAGTGCAGAGAGAGCACGACAAAGAGAACCGAGGAAGAGCAGTGCAAAAAGAGCAGTGCAAAGGGAACTGTGCGTCTTCATTGCTGATTTCTTGTTAACTTTTGTACACAATTCAACAGAGACAAACTCTACGTTTGTCCTATACAACGCTTGCGTACGCTGTTTGCATCATTTATTTTACCGATCTCTTGCATGCGCTGTTTGTGGGTGGTGCAGGAGTTTGCAGGGTTCCAGGAAAAGGGGACGGTGAGCTTGAAGTAGCCTTGAGGCCAGCAGGGTGACTCAATGAAGAACCAGAGGCTTTCGTTTTGCCAGTAGCCGCCTCTTTAAGTTTCTTTCGCCTTTGAACAAGCAGAACTTCATCATCAGAGTCATTGTCGTGCGCCTGTTCTTTCCCTTCCAGACGAAAATTTTCCTCAACAAGCCTTGATGTTGGAGGCCCCAGATCCTCGCACTTAACCTGATCTTGCGTCTTATCCTTGGACACCCTCTCCATCCTCTCCTTCTCAATGAGACCTGCAAAGTCTCCTGCAATATTCGATGCTCGAGCCTCTGCCTCCCGATGCTTATTCATCCATTCATGAACACCCTCTATCATTGTCACAACATGCCCAAGATCTCATTTATTCTCTTCGATTTCAACCGAACCTCTTTAAATTCCTCAATTACCTCCACAAGCCTAATAATCTAACCTCCAACGCCATGTTCTTCTCCTTTAATCCACGAACCTCATCCACGACCTTCTTCTTTTCATCAAAAAACTGCAGCGCATGAGCCTCCACCTGCCCATACTTCTGCTTCCATTCAAGAACTTCATCTTGCGCCCGTGTCTTTGCAGATTGCAGATCAATCAACTTCTCCTCGAACTCCCTCTCCTTTTTCCGCATCTCCACCGCCCGAGCTTGGTCCTTAAGCCCCCTCTCTCTCAGAGTATTGCATTCTCGCTCCAAAATTGTCACCTGATGTTTGAGAAATAGGCAGTCTCCTTGGTACCTAATGGCTTCTTGGCTTGCGACGAGCTTCGTCAGCACGAACTCCGACTCGAGCAGAGCACGGCTCTGTTTCTCCTCCTCTAGCATGTGCTCGAGCTCTGAAATTCTGGCCAGTAGGCCATGGTCTTCTTCCATGTTATTTTCAGTCTTAAGCACCATGGAGGAACCGAGAAAAAACAGTGCAAAGAGAAAGAGCATTGCAGAGAGAGCACGGCAAAGAGAACTGAGAAAGAGCAGTGCAAAAAGAGCAGTGCAAAAGGAATTGTGACTCTTCACAGCTGATTTCTTCCAACTTGTTAATTTTTGTACACAATTCAACAGAGACAAACTCTATGTTGTCCTATACAACGCTTGAGTGCACTGTTTGCAGCATTTATTTTACCGATCTTTTGCATGCGCTGTTTGTAGGTGGTGTCGGAGTTTACAGGGTTCTAGGAAAAGCGGACGGTGAGCTTGAAGGAGACTTAAGGCCAGCAGGGTGACTCAATGAAGAACCAGAGGCTTTCGTTTTGCCAGTAAACACCTCTTTAAGTTTCTTTAGCCTTTGAACAAGCATAACTTCATCATCAGAGTCATTGCCGTACGCCTGTTCTTTCCCTTCTAGACAAGAATTTTCCTCAACAAGCCTTAATGTTGGAGGCTCCAGATCCTCGCACTTAACCTGAGCTTGCGTCTTATCCTTGGACTCCCTCTCCGTCCTCTCCTTCTCAATGAGACCTGCAAAGTCTCCTGCAATATTCGACGCTCGAGCCTCTGCCTCCCGATGCTTATTCATCCATTCGCGAACACCCTCTATCATTGTCACAGCATGCCCAAGATCTCGTTTATTCTCTTCGATTTCAACAGAATCTTCTTTAAACTCCTCAATTACCTCCACAAGCCTCAATAATCTAACCTCCAACGACGTGTTCTTCTCCTTTAATCCACGAACCTCATCCACGACCTTCTTCTTTTCATCAAAAAACTGCAGCGCACGAGCCTCCTCCTGCCCGTACTTCTTCTTCCATTCAAGAACTTTGTTCTGCGCTCGTGTCTTTGCACTTTGCAGATCAATCAACTTCCCCTCGAACTCCCTCTCCTTTTTCCGCATCTCCTCCACCCGAGCTTGGTCCTTGAGCCCCCCCCCCCCTCTCTCAGAGTGTTGCATTCTCGCTCCAAAATTGTCACTTGATGTCTGAGTATTAGACGGTCTCCTTGGTACCTGATGGCTTCTTGGCTTGCAACGAGCTTCGCCAGCATGAACTCCGACTCGAGCAGAGCACGGCTCTGTTTCTCCTCCTCTAGCATGTGCTCAAGCTCTGCAATTCTGGCCCTGAGGCCATGGGCTTCTTCCATGTTATTTTCAGACTCACGCACCATGGAGGAACCGAGAAAAAACAGTGCAAAGAGAAAGAGCATTACAGAGAGAGCATAACAAAGAGAACTGAGGATGAGTAGTGCAAAAAGAGTAGTGCAAAGGGAACTGTGAGTTTTCATTGTTGATTTCTTCCAACTTGTTAATTTTTGTACACAGTTCAACAGAGACAAACTCTACGTTAGTTATATACAACGCTTGTGTGCACTGTTTGCAGCATTTATTTTACCGATCTCTTGCATGCGCTGTTTGCAGGTGGTGCCGGAGTTTGCAGGGTTCCAGGAAAAGCGGACGGTGAGCTTGAAGGAGCATTGAGGCCAGCAGGGTGACTCAATGAAGAACAAGAGGCTTTCATTTTGCTAGTAGCCGCTGTTGGATATTGGACTCCCCGGATTTGGTTTTGGATGATGAACAAACATAAACATAACGTGAACTAACACTTTGTGAGCGCAGTTATGGAGATCTTCGCCAAATTCATATGAATATCAATTACGACGTCTCAAGACTTCTCAAAGCACATGATCGTTCGTCTAAAGCTACGTTGAAGCTTATGGACCTATTTAGAAGTCATGAAGATTCGATTGAAGCTATAGAAGACGGTATCGTCAAGTTTTATTTATAGTCTTTAAGCTTCTTTCGTAGAATGTTAAGCCTTGAGTAGGTCTTACGTTTTAATTCTTCATAACGCTCATATCTTAGCTCTAGGATCTTAGTAGAAGTCCATACAATTCTTCCCGAAGCTTCACGCTTCGATTCGGGACTTCTTGTGCATGTTAGTTGGTTCAAGAAGAAGAACTGACCGACTAGATGGTGATCTAGTCGGTCAGCCAAGCTTCTTGGACCGACTAGTTTCAGTCAGTTAATTCATAGCTCTTTTCTGTTTACAGTTAGTCGGTCTAAGTTGACTCACCGACCGACTAGTTGGTGAACTAGTCGGTCAGTGATGCTTCTGTGACTGACTAGTTGAGCTTTCCCTGTACATGCACATTTGAACCTAAGCTACTGTTTATCATTAGTCGGTCTGTGTTCATTGATCGACCGACTAGTTGATGAACTAGTCGGTCAACTTTCCTTCTTAGACCGACTAGTTTAGTTTACTGTACATGCCAAATTTTCACCATACTTACTGTTTATTGTTAGTCGGTCTATGTTCATTTGGTGACCGACTAGTTGGTGAATTAGTCGGTCAACATTTGTTCTTGGACCGACTAAGTCTATTTTAGCTCAGACTTCAGTTTTATCTGTTAGTCGGTCTACGCTGAGTAACCGACCGACTAGTTGTGAAACTAGTCGGTCAGCTACTCTTCTTAGACCGACTAGTTCCTTTTGTCTGTCTTTGATCTTTTCTCAGTTCACTCATTAGTCGGTATAAGTTAATTGACCGACCGACTAGTTGATGAACTAGTCGGTCGGTGGTTGTTCTTTGACCGACTAGTTGGGTTCAGAAAAGAGCCGTTGGAGCATTTAATGACTCGAATTTCTTTCTCTCTCTCCTCTATCCTATATATACTTGATGGGCTGCATTCATTGCTGCCAAGGCTGATATTATTGCAAGTTTAGAGATCAAGAGAAATCATTCCAAGCTCATTCAAAGCTCATTCATTCCATTCAATAATCTCTCCTAACTCTTACTTCCAAAGAGAGATTCATTGAGTGTGAAGCCTTCCAAGCCAAGTGCTTGTTTCTAGGTCACCTACATCCCCAAAGCTCTCCATCGCTGATCTATATCTTGGAGCTAGGGTTTGGTGCCACTTCTTCCTCAAAATCATCATTGCCCTAATTCGTAAGCAATACTCAAGGCATAGGTATTTTGTTCGGTAAGAAGTTTTCTTATTTCATTTCATATTTGATTTGTAAGTTTCACTCTCGGTTGTGAGAGTGTGGTTGTGATCCCGGGTTGTGGGAGTCACAAATTACATTTTGTATGATTTGACTTGTGGAGGTTTTTCACAAGTATTTCATAGTGGAAATCTTGAGTTAGGGTTTCTAACTCAAGTATCCGGAGGGGATCTGGGTGGTTGGGACGTAGGATCACCGGGAACAAGTCGGGGAGACTTGGGTGGATCCGAACCCAGTAACATCTCTTGTTAGCATTGTTAATTTTGTTGTTGTCATTCAATTTAAGCTTCCGCAAATTGATTTGGTAGTTGTTTGCATTATAATTAGGAATTATACTCCTTGTTATTTTTAAAGTACTATTCACCCCCCCTCTAGTACTTGTGCAGTAGCTTGTAGGGCATTACATTTGGTATCAGAGCCAGATACTTAGCTATGTCTGCCAACGACAACAAGACCGTGCGTCCACCTTCCGACTATGGCACCTTCAGGAACCGTGAAGGAGCATCTTCGGTGATGGAAGGACATTCCTCGAAGAGGCCTCCATTCTTCAACGGTACCAACTACGGGTACTGGAAATGCCGGATGGAAACTTTCCTCCGGAGTGCATCTCTATGGAGGACCACGATGAAGGAATACGTCGAGCCCGAAGAAGAAGACTTTGAGAAATGGACAACCACGGAGGTCGCCGCGGAGGTAAGCAATGCCAAGGCAATGAACGCCTTGCAATGCGCGTTGGAGCCCGAGGACTTCAATAAGATATGCACATGTAAAAGTGCATATCAAATTTGGAACTCCATCCTCATTCTACATGAAGGGACGAGTAGGGTAAGAGACTCTAAACTCGTAGTTGTAAACAAAGATTACGAAATATTTCATATGCAACAGGGCGAGAAGATGAAGGAGTATTACGCTCGCTTCGTCGACATCATAAACGAGTTGGAGGCTCTCGGCAAATCCTACACCCAAAAGGAGAAGTGTTCGAAGCTTATCGAAGGACTTCCTTCTTCTTGGGAAAAGCGTACCTTCGCCATCGAGGAAGGTAATGACATGAATAAGTACACCGTAGTTCAACTAATGGGTACTTTAATGTCATACGAGGTACGCAAGGATAGCAAGCTCAAATTACAGGAAAAGATGAAGTCCTACCTAAAGCAAGACGAGCCAAAGAAGAAGGCTATTGCTTTCAAGGCCGCTCCATCCACATCCACATCAACCGATGATGAAGACTCGGAAAACGAGTTGGACTTGGAGTCCATGGCTCTCATGGCCAAGAAGTTCAACCGTTTCTTCCGAAAAGGTAACTATAAGAACAAAGCTAAATTTGGTTCTTCTAACGCCTCTTCCTCTCCTTTGTGTTTCAAGTGCAATAAGCCAGGACATATGAAAGTGGAGTGTCCTCTCAACAAGCAAAAGGAGAAGTGGAAGGCGCCAAAATTCGATAAGTCCAAGAAGTACAAGAAAGGAAACTAGAAGGGACTTGTCGGAGCAACATTCACCGACTCCGAGGATTCTTCAAGCGGAGAGTCAGACGATGAGCAAGTGGAGCAAGCGCACATGTGCTTCATGGCAAGAGAGGAGCATGATCAAGGATCCTCCTCTTCCGATGATAGTGACGACGAAGGCGATGAGGTAACTATGGATGAACTTAGGAATGCTAACTCTCAATTATGGTCTAAATACACTAAATTAGTAAATAGATATACTAAATTAAAAGATGACCTAGCTAGCATTCAAACCTCGCCTAAGACTATCATCACCAACAACGACACCGTTGTTGAAGAGTTAAGAAATGAGATTGTTGAACTCAAATCTAAACATGAACATGTTTGCATTGAAGATCCGGAAGAACATAAGATAGCGGATTTAACTTCTCAAAACTCGACTTTGAGTATTGAGAATGAGAATCTTAAATCTCGTGTTTATGTGCTCACATCGCAAGTATCCAACTTGGATACTTCTATGCGTTCTCTCAAAGAGAAATATGAGAACACATTAGGCCGAATTAATAGATTCAATAAGGGTAAGGACCATTTGGATAAAATCCTAAGTGACTTACTTCCGGCCAATCACCACATTGGCTTGGGGTATACGATGGGATGTCCATCCAAATCAGCCACTACTTTTGTTAGGCCAACTTCCGGTGACTCTATAAGTGGTAGCAAACACTCTATTGGTAGTTCATCTACCAATGGTGCTTCCACCTCGTCCACACCCTCTTTCGGAAAGAAACCCACTTTGGGTGGACCTCCAAAGAAGGGGCATGCTTATATGTACACAAATACCATGCCACGTAGGAACACACGTCCTACTCCACCGGCTCACACATATGATGATTTTTATGCAACACATTCTCGGGCACGTGCACACCATGTGAGACACCCTCACGCACGTGTTCCCACACATGCATATGTTCACCCACCTCATCATATGAATAATTCTCGTCGTGCACCATTCCATCATGTTCTGTATGCCTATCCACAACATGCATCACGTAGAAATCAACGTCGCATGCATGCACCCAATAGGATGAGGGCTCCCAAGATTTTCACAATTTGGAGCCCAAAGGACACAAGCATGGACGAAAAACAAATGTATATGAATGCTTTTTTTTCGGATGTTGTGCATAGTAGAAATTATGTGGGGAAGTCTAAGTCCAATTGGACTTGGCTTCCAAAGGTCTAATCTTTTGGACCCAATGACCTTGGGTACCATGATATGAAATTCTCTATCTTTAGGTACTCAAGGAAAAGAAAAAGAAAAGGAGCAACAAATTTAAATTTAGCTCCAAGGGAAATTGGATACTCGATAGCGGGTGTTCAAAACACATGACGGGTGACGCTCGATTGCTCTCCGGAGTGGTTCCCATCGCAAATGGAAACCGCGTCGTATTTGGAGGTAACGAGAGCGGAACCATCTTAGGTGTTGGTAAAGTGGGTAACCATCTAAACCATTAATTAGTGATGTTTATCTTGTTAATGGCTTAAATCATAATCTTATTTCAATAAGCCAACTTTGTGACAAAGGTTACAAAGTTAGCTTTGCGTAAGGATTGTGTCATATTTTAAGAAAAGATAATGATAAATTATTATTTTCCGGCACTCGTCATAAAGACATTTATATTTTGGATCTTCCTAAGTCTTATGAACAATGTCTCGTTGTCAACACAAGTGAACAACACTTATGGCATCGACGCTTTGGACATGTGAACTTTGGAACACTTTATAAGCTTTCAAAATTAAATTCCATTAAAGGTTTTCCGAAGCTCGTTTTTGAAAAGAAAAGTTTTTGTGATTGTTGTCAACGTGGCAAGCTTCCTAAATCTTCATTTAAACCTAAGAAAAGCATTTCTACTAAACTGCCACTAGAGCTATTACATCTAGACTTATTTGGGCCAACTAGAGTTGCTTCCTTAGGAAATGCAAGATATGGACTTGTCATCGTAGATGATTATTCGAGATTTACATGGGTATTTTCATTGTGTAATAAAAATGAAGCTTTTGAAAACTTCACAATTTTTGTTAAGAAAGTACAAAATCTCTTAGGAACCACCATTGTCACTATTCGTAGTGATCATGGAGGTGAATTTGAGAATGAGTCTTTTGAGACATTTTGTGATGAAGTTGGTATTACACACACCTTCTCTTTCCATCGTGCACCTCCTCAAAATGGTGTAGTTGAGAGAAAGAATAGGACGCTAGTGGAGTGTGCTCGCACTATGCTTGATGATAGCCAACTTGGCCATCAATTTTGGGCGGAAGCGGTACACACCGTTTGCTATGTGTTTAATAGAATACTTTTGAGGCCCGGCACTAAACAAACTTGTTATGAATTGTTGTTTGGTAGGTTGCCTCAAGTTAAACATTTTCGTGTTTTTGGTTCGAAATGTTTTATTAAGAACACGTATGGTAGTTTGGACAAATTCGATCCAAGATCCGATGAGGGGATTTTTGTTGGATATTCTTCGCGTAGCAAAGCCTACCGGATATTCAACAAACGAACCTCAACGATCGAGGAGTCGCTTCATGTCTCATTTAATGAAGGATTTGTTCCAACTAGAATTTCAAATGATAATGATTCTATGGATATTTTATGTGATTCGTTTGATAATTCTAAGTCTAATGATTCCATTGATTCTATTGAGACTAACCCATCTAATGAAGTTGTTGAGAATGTTCCTAGTGACCAAGGTATTCCCAAACGGCTTCATACCGTTCGTGATCATCCTCATGAGCAAGTCATTGGCAATATCCATGATAGTGTCAAGACGAGATCGCAAGTGAACTACTTCGCTCATTGTGCCTTTGCCTCCTCGATTGAGCCAAAGAACGTTAATGAAGCATGCGAAGATAGCGCTTGGATCTTAGCCATGGAGGAGGAGCTCATTCAATTCGAGAGGAATGAAGTTTGGGAGCTTGTTCCATTGCCATCGAAGAACCACACCGTCATAGGGACAAAGTGGATCTTCAAAAACAAAACCGACGAAAACCAAGTCGTCGTCCGGAACAAAGCTCGGTTAGTTGCTCAAAGCTACCGTCAAGAGGAAGGTATTGATTTCGAAGAATCCTTCGCTCCGGTAGCTAGATTAGAATCAATTAGATTATTATTGTCTTTTGCATGCCATAAGGATTTTAAATTATTTCAAATGGATGTTAAAAGTGCATTTTTAAACGGAGATGTCGTTGAGGAAGTTTACGTTTCTCAACCTCCGGGTTTCATAAATGAAAAATTTCCAAATCATGTTTTTAAACTAAAGAAAGCGCTTTACTGTTTGAGACAAGCTCCTCGAGCTTGGTATGATCGCCTAAAGAATTTTCTTTTGGATTTGAATTTTAAAATGGGAGAAGCCGATTCTACACTTTTTGTTAAGCATTCGAATAATGATATAATTTTAGTTCAAATTTATGTTAATGATATCATTTTCAGTGCTACTAACTTTGCTCTTTGCGAAGAGTTTTCTAATGTTATGAAGGAACAATTTGAGATGAGCCACATGGGTGAGCTCAAATATTTCTTAGGTCTCCAAATTCGCCAAATGGACGATGCAATCTTCATCCACCAAACGAAGTATACGGTGGAGTTGCTTAAGCGATTTGGAATGGAGAGTGCCTCCGGGAAGAAGACTCCAATGAGCACGACTATGCATCTTGACAAGGATACGGGCGGTAAGGATGTAGACATTCGTCTATATCGAGGTATGATAGGTAGTTTACTTTATCTTACCGCAAGTAGGCCCGATATTATGTTTACTGTATGCGTATGTGCTCGTTATCAGTCTCAACCTAAGGAGTATCACTTAGTAGCGGTAAAACGTATTTTCCGTTATCTAAGTTATACACTTGATTTTGGATTACTTTATCCAAAATCTAGCACGTATGAGTTAATCTCATATAGTGATGCCGATTATGCGGGATGCAAATCCGACAGGAAAAGTACTAGTGACACTTGCCATTTTATAGGAAATTCCCTTGTCTCTTGGTTTTCCAAGAAGCAAAATTCCGTATTACTTTCAACCACCGAGGCGGAATATATTGCCGCCGGTGCCGCGTGTGCTCAAGTTCTTTGGATGAGACACACACTTAAAGACTTTGGTATTAATTGTGATACTTGCCCTATCATGGTTGACAACCAAAGTGCAATATGTATTTCCAAGAACCCGGTACACCATTCCCGTTCGAAACACATAGATGTCCAACACCACTTTTTAGATGATCATGTTGCTAAAAAGGACATCATTTTAGTGTACGTTGAAACCCAAAAGCAAATCGCCGATATTTTCACGAAACCCCTAAAGGAGGACTCCTTTGTGCGGTTGCGTCGAGAATTGGGGATTATGGGTGAATCCGAGATATAGGATTCATGTTTCATTTAATAATCTTGCATGCTATTATATTTCGAAATATTTCGTTCATGCTAGACTTATTGGATTTTTTTTTCGGGAATTTATGTGATATTTTGAATTTTTGCTCGAATTCATGTTTTGAATGTCGTATTTAAGATTTCGATGTTTAATGGGGTAGTTTAGATGATTATTGAGAGTATTGCGATATATCGTCCAAGCGTATTGAGGAGAGAACTTGATTATCAACTTTTGGACTCTTTTAGTCGGTTTCGGTTCAACCACCAACCGACTAGATGCTCATCTAGTCGGTTAGTAGAAGAACTTAGACCGACTAACTCAAGCTTTTTGAGTTTCCTCTCCATTTTAACTCTTTAGTCGGTTCATGTTCAGTGACCGACCGACTAGATTGAGATCTAGTCGGTCAGTAAATGAACACAGACCGACTAATTCTTGTCAGTTAAACTTGGATTCAGCCACTGTTTGCAACTAGTCGGTTCAAGCTCATTGACCGACCGACTAGATCGTGATCTAGTCGGTCAGTGCTTGAACTGTGACCGACTAATTGTGACGGGGACTGAATTGTCTTTTCGCATTCCGATCGATTAAAACTCCTTTCATCCGACTAATTTTCTTATTAGTCGGTATTCTCTCCAGCTAACACCCCCGACCTCGCTCAGCCCCTTCGACTTTCGATCGAACTCCGGCCGTTTTCCGGCCATTTCCGTCGATCTCCACCGTCGGCCCCTCCTCCTAGGTGATTCTCTCTCATCTCCTAGCTTCCTAGGGTTAGGGTTAGTTCTCTAGGGTTAGATTCTCTTGGCTAGGGTTTCGATTTCAGCTTTCTAGGGTTTCGACTTAGGGTTTCTTCGTTTCAAGTTTGAGTGTGTCGTGTATTGTCGCGATTATGGCAAGAACATGCATCCCTATCACTCCCTCTAGCCCCTCGCCGATGAACGTAGAACCAAACACTACGGATACCGAGCATCCAACCCCTCCGAAACGCCGTGCTAAGACTGTAACGACTGCTTTTCATGTATCTGGATTTATTATAATATAATATATGTTTTGGTGGATTTTCTCCTCTGCGTGGTTTTCGTCTCCGTGACTTTCATTTTCGATCGTTTCGTCGTGTTTTCTCGTTTCTTCCTTAGGATCGTCGATTTCGAAGTATGTCATTCGTGACGGCCTTCATAACGGTCATATCTTACTAATAGATCAAGCCTAGGAGTCTTAGGAATCGATCCCGGGGCCCCGCGCTCCGTATCGAAACTTTTGGTGCTTATTAGCCGGTATAAGAAGGGGCACCGACCGACTAGATGACGATCCAGTCGGTCGGAAATCCTTCTTGGACCGACTAGTTAGCTTTCTAAATTTCTCAGGAGTTACTGTTTATCGTTAGTCGGTCTAAGAACGTTGGTTGACCGACTAGGTTGCAAACTAGTCGGTCGGCAATGCTTCTTTAACCGACTAACACATCATCTAATTTTAGTATCAGTTACTGTTTACTCTTAGTCGGTCTAAGAACGTTCATCGACCGACTAGATGCTAAACTAGTCGGTCAGTATTTGTTCATGGACCGACTAAATCTAAATCCTATTTTCGTTCAGAAGTTACTGTTTGCACTTAGTCGGTCTGCATTGGTCGACCGACCGACTAGTTGCCAAACTAGTCGGTCAGTGGTTGCTCTTTGACCAACTAATATGTGTTAAAACCCTAATTTCTGGGCAGCCGCCAGCCCAACCTATTTATACCCCTCCCAAACGTTTTCTTCTTCCTCCACTCGACCCAAAACCCTAGTTTCTCCCCCATTGAGCCCCCATCTTCCTCCAAGCCCTATTCCTTCATCCCAAGCCCTAGATTCATCATCTAAACCCTCCATCCACTCATTCTACCTCTCATCTTCCCCAAAATCTCACCAAATCCCCAAAATCCCCCAAAAACCCTAATTCTCCAAACTTCTCCATTTGTTTCCAGATCTGGTCCTAGGGTTCTCCGGAGTGTTTCTTCCACTTCCTCTCGGTAAGAAATCGATCTCTTGACGTTTTTATATCCTATTTGTATTTTTATGAAACCCTAATGAAATTTCATGTTGTTTGATGTTTGTTTCCCCCATAACAGCGATTTCCCCCGTAGATTAGCATCCGCGAGACGAACCTTCGTGATCGTCATTCCCGGTGCTAGGCAAGTGAAACTTGCCACTTAGGGTTTAGTCCATGTTTTAGGCCATTTGCTTGTTGTAGGCGTAAAAGAGGCTAGGCGACGAAATGATACTCGCCTAGGCGCAAATTGGGGAACTAGCTTGACAAAGAAGCTAGTTCCGACATATATCATGTTGCACAATTACCATGTCATGTTTACTTTCCATTAACGGTACGCGAATTAATTGTCATTTCATTGCATACTTTAAGTGCTTCTGTGATTGCGTAGCTTCGCTACAAATGCTTGTGTTCCTGGCTCGTGTTCCAGAAGCGGGCCATGTGTTGGTTGATAGCCAATGCCTGAATTGCTTGTTTCCGGCTAGGTGCACCCCTACGCCAAATGTTTAAGAATGCGAGCTCATGTGCGGGGACCCTGGCTCCATTACGTGTGGGTATTGGGGGTAAGAGTTAAGCGGCCAATCAACTGGGAGTCTGCCCGATCAGCAACTGCAGTGGTAAGGCGTAAACTCTGGGTTTGGGGTAGTGTTAAGCGGCCAATCAGCGTGAATGTGAAACCATTCAGCTGTAAGGCGTAAACATCTACAAACAACGTGAATAGTGAATTGATTGAGATTGGTAGTAGCTTGGCTACTCTTGTCTTGTCCCGATGATTGTTCTCCTGTACAAATTATCTTGCCATGTCTTGATTGTGCACTCATGTTATAACTGCCATGTCATGCATACTATAACTGCTAGGTTGCTAGTTGCCTTACTTTCAGTTTCCTTGCCCAAGTCTTTTAGACTTGCTGACATGTGCCCCTTTACTCTTTTGGGTGACACATGTTAGATCCTGAGCCTGAGTACCTTGTTGAGGACGAGGTGTTTGCTGACGCCGAGCCCGAGCTTGTGTTTGACGGGGAGTACGTTGACACTGGGGACCAGTCCTAGTGTCTTCGTCGTGTTTTACTTTTGTTTAGACAGTTGTTTTGTTATCTGTGCGTAGCACCTATACTATGTTATGTCGTTGCTTTTGTTGGCTTTGTTCTGGGCCTTTTAGACTCTTTCTTTTAGCCTGGTGGCTTTTCTGGATGTTGGACTTATTTTCATGTTGGACAATTTATGAGATGTGAGATTTTATTTCAGTCTCTCCTTGTGCTATTATTGTTGTTCCGTTGTGGTTACAGGGACCTGCTTATGTTTTATTGACGCTTATCGGGTTTGGGGCTTCGCAGCTCCACTCTCGTGCGGACCTTTTCACGTCTCGCCTCCATTTTAGGGAAGCGGGTCGTGACAGGTTTTGTTGGTGGCCCATGCAGGTCCTTCTGTAACTGCGATTATCGGAAGAGCGATAATAATATTAGAATGTCCAATAAACTAAGTTCGACGTCCGATGTCATAAGCTATGAGTCTAATCTGATTCGTTTTCTGTGTCACTAGATGGCAGGAAGACGTTTCACCTGTGGTGGGGGTAGTGGTGCGATCCCTCATGACGAGGAGCCTGAGCGGGAACCCACCAACGGTGAGATGATGCGGATGATGATCCAGATGATGCAAGTGCAGCAGGGCGTGCTCCTGCAAGTCCAGAATGCCCCACTTGCTCGAGCTGCCCGGGCTCTTCCGGATGCCCCTCGCTCTGAGCCAGGAGCGAAGCAATTTCGGGAGCTGGGTCCCGCATATTTTGATGGGTTTGAGGGTCCTCTGGCTGTCGATGAGTGGATTCGGAACATCGAGGACAATCTGAAGATGGCCAAGATCACCCCGGCTGGATGGGTTGATTTGGCGAAGAGGCAACTCAAGGATAATGCTCGGAATTGGTGGGATGCGGAAGAGAAGATGCTGGTGGAGCCGATAGCTTGGGCTACCTTCAAGGCCAGATTTGAGGGTGAGTTCTTTCCGAAAGCTGCCAGGGAAGAGATGCTGCAGCGTTTTATCGATTTGAAGCAAGGAAGCTCGTCGGTGGACCTATATCACCAAGAGTTCATGAGGCTGAGTCGGTTTGCACCAAAGATGGTGCAGGACGCTGAGGAGAGAGCTCAGAGGTTCCTGCAGGGACTTGCTTCGGAGCTCCAGAGTTTTGTGACCTCTTCTGACCGGGAGTCTTATCAGAAGGTTCTAGTAGCAGCCAAGAGGCAGGAGCTGCTCGTGAACCAGAGGAGGGGGTCTATTGTTGGTGCTGGGAAGCGGCCTGTGGAACAGGCGAGAGCTGTGGTTAGACCTGGATTCAGGCCGAACCAGCCTGCTCAGTTTAAGAGGCCAGGAGGGCCCATTCTGAAGACTTGCCATTTCTGCGGCAAGCCTGGCCACATCAAGGATCAGTGTCGGAAGTTTTTGGGCCAGTGTCTGGTTTGTGGTGATGCTTCCCATGCCGCGAAGGATTGTCGGCACGTGAATCAGCTGCGGAGGGCACCTGTTGTAGCACAGCCGTTGCAGCAGCGAGCGTCTGTTCCTGCTGGACGTGGAGCAGCTCTTGTTCCGCAGGGACAGGCTTTTCGGCAGGCTGTTCCGCCGAGGAGGCATGCTTTTCTGATGACCGCTGTGGAGAGCGAGGCTGTGGATGAGGTTATCGCAGGTAATCCTCAATCTAGCTATTACTTTCCTAGCTGGTTTGAATGTTAGATTGTGTTGTTCGCTTGAACATGGTTGTTTGCTAGACTAGGGTTTGATTGTTAATTGATTGTTAGGTGTGGTTTTGGTTTGCACATTTCCTGCACGGGTCCTCTTTGACTCCGGTGCATCGATGTGCATTATTTCTCGGAGCTTTGTGGAGAGGCATTCCTTGTCGACGTCCCCTCTTCCCAAGAGTTGGAACATCGTTACAGGGAATGGCGTGGTCTCGGTGCATCGTGGTTGTAATTCCTGCTCGTTGGTGGTCTGTGGACATGAGCTTTTTGCTGATTTCATTGTCCACGACATCATCAACTATGATGCAGTTCTTGGGATGGACTGGCTTGCGAGCTTCTATGCTACGATCGACTGTCGAAGGAAGAAGGTGGTGTTCGAGATTCCCGGACATCCAGTATTTGAGTTCAGTCGTGGTAGCAGTTCGCTTGGTTATGTCAGATTTCGGGCCAGGCCGGTGGAGGTTGTGGCTATGCAGATGGAGCTGGAGTGGCCAGCTGTGGTGCGTGATTTCGGCGACGTCTTCCCTGAGGAGACGTCTGGTTTGCCGCCTGATCAAGCCCTAGAATTTTCTATCGATCTTGTTCCAGGTGCGCAGCCGATTTCGAAGGCGCCGTATCGTATGGCACCGGCAGAATTGGAAGAGTTGCGGAAGCAGTTGGATGAGCTTTTGCAGAAGGGTTATATTAATCCTAGCGTGTCTCCGTGGGGAGCACCGGTGTTGCTGGTGAAGAAGAAGGATGGTTCACGTCGCATGTGCGTGGACTATCGGGAGTTGAATGCGGTGACCATTAAGAATAAATACTCGTTGCCTCGCATCGATGATATTTTTGATCAGCTTGGAGGTTCGAGGGTGTTTTCTAAGTTGGATTTGAGGAGTGGTTATCATCAGTTGAAGGTGAAGAAGGATGATGTTCCGAAGACAGCGTTCAGGACGAAGTATGGACACTATGAGTTTGTGGTTATGCCTTTCGGCGTAACTAACGCGCCCGCAGTTTTCATGAATCTGATGAACCTGATTTTCTACGACTTTTTGGATAAGTTTGTCGTGATCTTCATTGACGACATTCTGATCTATTCGAAGTCGGAGGAAGAGCATGCCTCGCACTTAAGGACGGTGTTGGAGATCTTGAGAAAGCATCGTTTGTATGCTAAGTTTTCAAAGTGCGAGTTCTGGCTGGATAGAGTTGCTTTTCTCGGGCATGTGGTGACTAGAGATGGTATTTCAGTGGATCCTGAGAAGATTATGGCCATCAGAGAGTGGCCCGTTCCGTCGTCTGCGTCTGAGATTCGGAGTTTCCTTGGACTTGCGGGTTATTATCGGCGATTCATTAAGGACTTTTCTCGTATTGCTGAGCCAATGACCAGGTTGACGCGGAAGGAAGTTGCTTTTGTTTGGTCGGGTGATTGCGAGAGTGCTTTTGGTGTTCTGAAGGAGAGGTTGACGACTGCCCCTATTCTTGTTGTGCCTGATCGCAGCGGTGGATTTGAGAGCTTTTGTGATGCTTCTGGCAAGGGTCTCGGTTGTGTGTTGCATCAGCATGGGCATGTTGTGGCGTATGCGTCTCGTCAGCTTAAGGTTCATGAGAAGAATTACCCGACGCATGATTTGGAGTTGGCTGCCGTTGTGTTTGCTCTTAAGATTTGGAGGCACTTCTTGCTGAGTGAGAAAGTGAAGATTTTCACCGATCACAAAAGCGTGAAGTACATTTTCACTCAGAAGGAGCTCAACATGCGACAGCGTCGATGGTTGGAGCTTATGGCGGATTATGATATTGATTTGCAGTTTCACCCCGGCAAGGTGAATGTGGTCCCTGATGCTTTGAGTAGGCTTCCAGCGGTGATGATTTTGACCTCGCAGTGGAGGTTGCAGCAGGATTTTTGTGAGTCTGGCGTGGAGATTGTTCTTCCGGGGGAGGATTCATCGTTGATGTACATGCAGATACAATCGACGATTGTGGATCGGATTAAGGCTGGTCAGGTTGAGGATCCGAGGCTGGTGAAGATTCGGGAGCAGGTGGAAGCCGGTCTGCGGGCTGACTTTTTGATTCATGAGGATGGCTCGCTAAGGTTTGGAGCCAGGTTGTGTGTGCCAGCTGGGGATATTAGAGAGGAGTTGATGGTGGAGGCACACAGTTCGCCGTATTCTGTGCATCCTGGTGGCACCCAGATGTACCAGGATCTTCGTCTGAATTATTGGTGGCATGGTATGAAGAGGAGTGTGGCTCGGAGTGTAGCCAAGTGCTTGGTTTGCCAGCAAGTGAAGGCGGAGCATCAGCGTACGGCCGGGATGCTACAACCGCTTCCGATTCCGGAGTGGAAATGACAACACATCACTATGGATTTCGTGACTGGACTACCTCGGAGTCCGAAGCAGAATGACGCGATTTGGGTGATCGTAGATCGATTGACCAAACCTGCGCACTTTATTCCGTTCCGAGTGGGACAGTCCACTGAGGCGCTAGCAAGGAGATAAATGGAGGTAAAATTCTTTTACTCTCCGTTTTATTTCCTTTTCCTAGTTTGGATAGTGATGTAACGTGAATCGTGCAGGAAGTCGTGCGACTTCATGGAGTCCCCGTGAGTATCGTGTCGGACAGAGACACGAGGTTCACATCTCAGTTCTGGCAGAGTTTGCAGAAGATCTTGGGTAAGCGTCTGAGTTTCAGCACGGCGTACCATCCGCAGACGGATGGCCAGTCCGAGAGGACGATTCAGATTTTGGAGGACATGCTGAGGGCGTGCATGTTGGATTTCAAGGGTTCGTGGGAGGACCATCTGTATTTGGTGGAGTTCTCTTACAACAACAGCTTCCAGGCGAGTATTGGCATGGCGCCTTTCGTCGCTCTTTATGGGAGGAAATGTCGATCGCCATTGAGTTGGGATGACGTTGGTGATCGGGAGTTGTTGGGACCTGAGATGATCGTGGAGGCCGTGGATATCGTCAGGAATATTCGGGAGAGGTTGAGAATTGCTCAGGACCGTTTTAAGCATTGGGCTGATGCTAAACGTCGTCCTTTGGAATTTCAGCCGGGCGACCATGTGTTCTTGAAGATTTCCCTGAATCGCGGTGTGATTCGTTTTGGGAAGCGAGGGAAGTTGAGCCCGCGATACATTGGACCGTTTGACATTTTGGAGAGGGTTGGCGAGGTAGCTTATCGCTTGGCCTTGCCGCCATCTTTGGAAGGAGTTCACAATGTTTTCCATGTGTCGCAGCTTCGTCGATACATTAGCGATCCATCTCATGCTGTGGATTTTTCAGAGATAACCGTTCGCCCCGATATGACATATGACCAGCATCCAGTGCAGATTCTGGACAGGCGTCAGAAATCGCTTCGGAACATGATTGTCAATCTTGTAAGGGTGATGTGGCGACACGGCTCACCTGGAGAGTCTACTTGGGAGAATGAGGATGAGATGCGAGAGCGTTTCCAACTTTTGTTTCCGGACACGTGAGTATTCAGAAATTCCGAGGACGGAATTTTTCTTAAGTTGGGGAGGATGTAACGACTGCTTTTCATGTATCTGGATTTATTATAATATAATATATGTTTTGGTGGATTTTCTCCTCTGCGTGGTTTTCGTCTCCGTGACTTTCATTTTCGATCGTTTCGTCGTGTTTTCTCGTTTCTTCCTTAGGATCGTCGATTTCGAAGTATGTCATTCGTGACGGACTTCATAACGGTCATATCTTACTAATAGATCAAGCCTAGGAGTCTTAGGAATCGATCCCGGGGCACCGCGCTCCGTATCGGAACTTTTGGTGCTTATTAGCCGGTATAAGAAGGGGCACCGACCGACTAGATGACGATCCAGTCGGTCGGAAATCCTTCTTGGACCGACTAGTTAGCTTTCTAAATTTCTCAGGAGTTACTGTTTATCGTTAGTCGGTCTAAGAACGTTGGTTGACCGACTAGGTTGCAAACTAGTCGGTCGGCAATGCTTCTTTAACCGACTAACACATCATCTAATTTTAGTATCAGTTACTGTTTACTCTTAGTCGGTCTAAGAACGTTCATCGACCGACTAGATGCTAAACTAGTCGGTCAGTATTTGTTCATGGACCGACTAAATCTAAATCCTATTTTCGTTCAGAAGTTACTGTTTGCACTTAGTCGGTCTGCGTTGGTCGACCGACCGACTAGTTGCCAAACTAGCCGGTCAGTGGTTGCTCTTTGACCGACTAATATGTGTTAAAACCCTAATTTCTGGGCAGCCGCCAGCCCAACCTATTTATACCCCTCCCAAACGTTTTCTTCTTCCTCCACTCGACCCAAAACCCTAGTTTCTCCCCCATTGAGCCCCCATCTTCCTCCAAGCCCTATTCCTTCATCCCAAGCCCTAGATTCATCATCTAAACCCTCCATCCACTCATTCTACCTCTCATCTTCCCCAAAATCTCACCAAATCCCCAAAATCCCCCAAAAACCCTAATTCTCCAAACTTCTCCATTTGTTTCCAGATCTGGTCCTAGGGTTCTCCGGAGTGTTTCTTCCACTTCCTCTCGGTAAGAAATCGATCTCTTGACGTTTTTATATCCTATTTGTATTTTTATGAAACCCTAATGAAATTTCATGTTGTTTGATGTTTGTTTCCCCATAACAGCGATTTCCCCCGTAGATTAGCATCCGCGAGACGAACCTTCGTGATCGTCATTCCCGGTGCTAGGCAAGTGAAACTTGCCACTTAGGGTTTAGTCCATGTTTTAGGCCATTTGCTTGTTGTAGGCGTAAAAGAGGCTAGGCGACGAAATGATACTCGCCTAGGCGCAAATTGGGGAACTAGCTTGACAACGAAGCTAGTTCCGACATATATCATGTTGCACAATTACCATGTCATGTTTACTTTCCATTAACGGTACGCGAATTAATTGTCATTTCATTGCATACTTTAAGTGCTTCTGTGATTGCGTAGCTTCGCTACAAATGCTTGTGTTCCTGGCTCGTGTTCCAGAAGCGGGCCATGTGTTGGTTGATAGCCAATGCCCGAATTGCTTGTTTCCGGCTAGGTGCACCCCTACGCCAAATGTTTAAGAATGCGAGCTCATGTGCGGGGACCCTGGCTCCATTACGTGTGGGTATTGGGGGTAAGAGTTAAGCGGCCAATCAACTGGGAGTCTGCCCGATCAGCAACTGCAGTGGTAAGGCGTAAACTCTGGGTTTGGGGTAGTGTTAAGTGGCCAATCAGCGTGAATGTGAAACCATTCAGCTGTAAGGCGTAAACATCTACAAACAACGTGAATAGTGAATTGATTGAGATTGGTAGTAGCTTGGCTACTCTTGTCTTGTCCCGATGATTGTTCTCCTGTACAAATTATCTTGCCATGTCTTGATTGTGCACTCATGTTATAACTGCCATGTCATGCATACTATAACTGCTAGGTTGCTAGTTGCCTTACTTTCAGTTTCCTTGCCCAAGTCTTTTAGACTTGCTGACATGTGCCCCTTTACTCTTTTGGGTGACACATGTTAGATCCTGAGCCTGAGTACCTTGTTGAGGACGAGGTGTTTGCTGACGCCGAGCCCGAGCTTGTGTTTGACGGGGAGTACGTTGACACTGGGGACCAGTCCTAGTGTCTTCGTCGTGTTTTACTTTTGTTTAGACAGTTGTTTTGTTATCTGTGCGTAGCACCTATACTATGTTATGTCGTTGCTTTTGTTGGCTTTGTTCTGGGCCTTTTAGACTCTTTCTTTTAGCCTGGTGGCTTTTCTGGATGTTGGACTTATTTTCATGTTGGACAATTTATGAGATGTGAGATTTTATTTCAGTCTCTCCTTGTGCTATTATTGTTGTTCCGTTGTGATTACAGGGACCTGCTTATGTTTTATTGACGCTTATCGGGTTTGGGGCTTCGCAGCTCCACTCTCGTGCGGACCTTTTCACGTCTCGCCTCCATTTTAGGGAAGCGGGTCGTGACAGGTTTTGTTGGTGGCCCATGCAGGTCCTTCTGTAACTGCGATTATCGGAAGAGCGATAATAATATTAGAATGTCCAATAAACTAAGTTCGACGTCCGATGTCATAAGCTATGAGTCTAATCTGATTCGTTTTCTGTGTCACTAGATGGCAGGAAGACGTTTCACCTGTGGTGGGGGTAGTGGTGCGATCCCTCATGACGAGGAGCCTGAGCGGGAACCCACCAACGGTGAGATGATGCGGATGATGATCCAGATGATGCAAGTGCAGCAGGGCGTGCTCCTGCAAGTCCAGAATGCCCCACTTGCTCGAGCTGCCCGGGCTCTTCCGGATGCCCCTCGCTCTGAGCCAGGAGCGAAGCAATTTCGGGAGCTGGGTCCCGCATATTTTGATGGGTTTGAGGGTCCTCTGGCTGTCGATGAGTGGATTCGGAACATCGAGGACAATCTGAAGATGGCCAAGATCACCCTGGCTGGATGGGTTGATTTGGCGAAGAGGCAACTCAAGGATAATGCTCGGAATTGGTGGGATGCGGAAGAGAAGATGCTGGTGGAGCCGATAGCTTGGGCTACCTTCAAGGCCAGATTTGAGGGTGAGTTCTTTCCGAAAGCTGCCAGGGAAGAGATGCTGCAGCGTTTTATCGATTTGAAGCAAGGAAGCTCGTCGGTGGACCTATATCACCAAGAGTTCATGAGGCTGAGTCGGTTTGCACCAAAGATGGTGCAGGACGCTGAGGAGAGAGCTCAGAGGTTCCTGCAGGGACTTGCTTCGGAGCTCCAGAGTTTTGTGACCTCTTCTGACCGGGAGTCTTATCAGAAGGTTCTAGTAGCAGCCAAGAGGCAGGAGCTGCTCGTGAACCAGAGGAGGGGGTCTATTGTTGGTGCTGGGAAGCGGCCTGTGGAACAGGCGAGAGCTGTGGTTAGACCTGGATTCAGGCCGAACCAGCCTGCTCAGTTTAAGAGGCCAGGAGGGCCCATTCTGAAGACTTGCCATTTCTGCGGCAAGCCTGGCCACATCAAGGATCAGTGTCGGAAGTTTTTGGGCCAGTGTCTGGTTTGTGGTGATGCTTCCCATGCCGCGAAGGATTGTCGGCACGTGAATCAGCTGCGGAGGGCACCTGTTGTAGCACAGCCGTTGCAGCAGCGAACGTCTGTTCCTGCTGGACGTGGAGCAGCTCTTGTTCCGCAGGGACAGGCTTTTCGGCAGGCTGTTCCGCCGAGGAGGCAGGCTTTTCTGATGACCGCTGTGGAGAGCGAGGCTGTGGATGAGGTTATCGCAGGTAATCCTCAATCTAGCTATTACTTTCCTAGCTGGTTTGAATGTTAGATTGTGTTGTTCGCTTGAACATGGTTGTTTGCTAGACTAGGGTTTGATTGTTAATTGATTGTTAGGTGTGGTTTTGGTTTGCACATTTCCTGCACGGGTCCTCTTTGACTCCGGTGCATCGATGTGCATTATTTCTCGGAGCTTTGTGGAGAGGCATTCCTTGTCGACGTCCCCTCTTCCCAAGAGTTGGAACATCGTTACAGGGAATGGCGTGGTCTCGGTGCATCGTGGTTGTAATTCCTGCTCGTTGGTGGTCTGTGGACATGAGCTTTTTGCTGATTTCATTGTCCACGACATCATCAACTATGATGCAGTTCTTGGGATGGACTGGCTTGCGAGCTTCTATGCTACGATCGACTGTCGAAGGAAGAAGGTGGTGTTCGAGATTCCCGGACATCCAGTATTTGAGTTCAGTCGTGGTAGCAGTTCGCTTGGTTCTGTCAGATTTCGGGCCAGGCCGGTGGAGGTTGTGGCTATGCAGATGGAGCTGGAGTGGCCAGCTGTGGTGCGTGATTTCGGCGACGTCTTCCCCGAGGAGACGTCTGGTTTGTCGCCTGATCAAGCCCTAGAATTTTCTATCGATCTTGTTCCAGGTGCGCAGCCGATTTCGAAGGCGCCGTATCGTATGGCACCTGCAGAATTGGAAGAGTTGCGGAAGCAGTTGGATGAGCTTTTGCAGAAGGGTTATATTAATCCTAGCGTGTCTCCGTGGGGAGCACCGGTGTTGCTGGTGAAGAAGAAGGATGGTTCACGTCGCATGTGCGTGGACTATCGGGAGTTGAATGCGGTGACCATTAAGAATAAATACCCGTTGCCTCGCATCGATGATATTTTTGATCAGCTTGGAGGTTCGAGGGTGTTTTCTAAGTTGGATTTGAGGAGTGGTTATCATCAGTTGAAGGTGAAGAAGGATGATGTTCTGAAGACAGCGTTCAGGACGAAGTATGGACACTATGAGTTTGTGGTTATGCCTTTCGGCGTAACTAACGCGCCCGCAGTTTTCATGAATCTGATGAACCTGATTTTCTACGACTTTTTGGATAAGTTTGTCGTGATCTTTATTGACGACATTCTGATCTATTCGAAGTCGGAGGAAGAGCATGCCTCGCACTTAAGGACGGTGTTGGAGATCTTGAGAAAGCATCGTTTGTATGCTAAGTTTTCAAAGTGCGAGTTCTGGCTGGATAGAGTTGCTTTTCTCGGGCATGTGGTGACTAGAGATGGTATTTCAGTGGATCCTGAGAAGATTATGGCCATCAGAGAGTGGCCCGTTCCGTCGTCTGCGTCTGAGATTCGGAGTTTCCTTGGACTTGCGGGTTATTATCGGCGATTCATTAAGGACTTTTCTCGTATTGCTGAGCCAATGACCAGGTTGACGCGGAAGGAAGTTGCTTTTGTTTGGTCGGGTGATTGCGAGAGTGCTTTTGGTGTTCTGAAGGAGAGGTTGACGACTGCCCCTATTCTTGTTGTGCCTGATCGCAGCGGTGGATTTGAGAGCTTTTGTGATGCTTCTGGCAAGGGTCTCGGTTGTGTGTTGCATCAGCATGGGCATGTTGTGGCGTATGCGTCTCGTCAGCTTAAGGTTCATGAGAAGAATTACCCGACGCATGATTTGGAGTTGGCTGCCGTTGTGTTTGCTCTTAAGATTTGGAGGCACTTCTTGCTGAGTGAGAAAGTGAAGATTTTCACCGATCACAAAAGCGTGAAGTACATTTTCACTCAGAAGGAGCTCAACATGCGACAGCGTCGATGGTTGGAGCTTATGGCGGATTATGATATTGATTTGCAGTTTCACCCCGGCAAGGTGAATGTGGTCCCTGATGCTTTGAGTAGGCTTCCAGCGGTGATGATTTTGACCTCGCAGTGGAGGTTGCAGCAGGATTTTTGTGAGTCTGGCGTGGAGATTGTTCTTCCGGGGGAGGATTCATCGTTGATGTACATGCAGGTACAATCGACGATTGTGGATCGGATTAAGGCTGGTCAGGTTGAGGATCCGAGGCTGGTGAAGATTCGGGAGCAGGTGGAAGCCGGTCTGCGGGCTGACTTTTTGATTCATGAGGATGGCTCGCTAAGGTTTGGAGCCAGGTTGTGTGTGCCAGCTGGGGATATTAGAGAGGAGTTGATGGTGGAGGCACACAGTTCGCCGTATTCTGTGCATCCTGGTGGCACCAAGATGTACCAGGATCTTCGTCTGAATTATTGGTGGCATGGTATGAAGAGGAGTGTGGCTCGGAGTGTAGCCAAGTGCTTGGTTTGCCAGCAAGTGAAGGCGGAGCATCAGCGTACGGCCGGGATGCTACAACCGCTTCCGATTCCGGAGTGGAAATGACAACACATCACTATGGATTTCGTGACTGGACTACCTCGGAGTCCGAAGCAGAATGACGCGATTTGGGTGATCGTAGATCGATTGACCAAACCTGCGCACTTTATTCCGTTCCGAGTGGGACAGTCCACTGAGGCGCTAGCAAGGAGATAAATGGAGGTAAAATTCTTTTACTCTCCGTTTTATTTCCTTTTCCTAGTTTGGATAGTGATGTAACGTGAATCGTGCAGGAAGTCGTGCGACTTTAGGGAGTCCCCGTGAGTATCGTGTCGGACAGAGACACGAGGTTCACATCTCAGTTCTGGCAGAGTTTGCAGAAGATCTTGGGTAAGCGTCTGAGTTTCAGCACGGCGTACCATCCGCAGACGGATGGCCAGTCCGAGAGGACGATTCAGATTTTGGAGGACATGCTGAGGGCGTGCATGTTGGATTTCAAGGGTTCGTGGGAGGACCATCTGTATTTGGTGGAGTTCTCTTACAACAACAGCTTCCAGGCGAGTATTGGCATGGCGCCTTTCGTCGCTCTTTATGGGAGGAAATGTCGATCGCCATTGAGTTGGGATGACGTTGGTGATCGGGAGTTGTTGGGACCTGAGATGATCGTGGAGGCCGTGGATATCGTCAGGAATATTCGGGAGAGGTTGAGAATTGCTCAGGACCGTTTTAAGCATTGGGCTGATGCTAAACGTCGTCCTTTGGAATTTCAGCCGGGCGACCATGTGTTCTTGAAGATTTCCCTGAATCGCGGTGTGATTCGTTTTGGGAAGCGAGGGAAGTTGAGCCCGCGATACATTGGACCGTTTGACATTTTAGAGAGGGTTGGCGAGGTAGCTTATCGCTTGGCCTTGCCGCCATCTTTGGAAGGAGTTCACAATGTTTTCCATGTGTCGCAGCTTCGTCGATACATTAGCGATCCATCTCATGCTGTGGATTTTTCGGAGATAACCGTTCGCCCCGATATGACATATGACCAGCATCCAGTGCAGATTCTGGACAGGCGTCAGAAATCGCTTCGGAACATGATTGTCAATCTTGTAAGGGTGATGTGGCGACACGGCTCACCTGGAGAGTCTACTTGGGAGAATGAGGATGAGATGCGAGAGCGTTTCCCACTTTTGTTTCCGGACACGTGAGTATTCGGAAATTCCGAGGACGGAATTTTTCTTAAGTTGGGGAGGATGTAACGACTGCTTTTCATGTATCTGGATTTATTATAATATAATATATGTTTTGGTGGATTTTCTCCTCTGCGTGGTTTTCGTCTCCGTGACTTTCATTTTCGATCGTTTCGTCGTGTTTTCTCGTTTCTTCCTTAGGATCGTCGATTTCGAAGTATGTCATTCGTGACGGACTTCATAACGGTCATATCTTACTAATAGATCAAGCCTAGGAGTCTTAGGAATCGATCCCGGGGCACCGCGCTCCGTATCGGAACTTTTGGTGCTTATTAGCCGGTATAAGAAGGGGCACCGACCGACTAGATGACGATCCAGTCGGTCGGAAATCCTTCTTGGACCGACTAGTTAGCTTTCTAAATTTCTCAGGAGTTACTGTTTATCGTTAGTCGGTCTAAGAACGTTGGTTGACCGACTAGGTTGCAAACTAGTCGGTCGGCAATGCTTCTTTAACCGACTAACACATCATCTAATTTTAGTATCAGTTACTGTTTACTCTTAGTCGGTCTAAGAACGTTCATCGACCGACTAGATGCTAAACTAGTCGGTCAGTATTTGTTCATGGACCTACTAAATCTAAATCCTATTTTCGTTCAGAAGTTACTGTTTGCACTTAGTCGGTCTGCGTTGGTCGACCGACCGACTAGTTGCCAAACTAGCCGGTCAGTGGTTGCTCTTTGACCGACTAATATGTGTTAAAACCCTAATTTCTGGGCAGCCGCCAGCCCAACCTATTTATACCCCTCCCAAACGTTTTCTTCTTCCTCCACTCGACCCAAAACCCTAGTTTCTCCCCCATTGAGCCCCCATCTTCCTCCAAGCCCTATTCCTTCATCCCAAGCCCTAGATTCATCATCTAAACCCTCCATCCACTCATTCTACCTCTCATCTTCCCCAAAATCTCACCAAATCCCCAAAATCCCCCAAAAACCCTAATTCTCCAAACTTCTCCATTTGTTTCCAGATCTGGTCCTAGGGTTCTCCGGAGTGTTTCTTCCACTTCCTCTCGGTAAGAAATCGATCTCTTGACGTTTTTATATCCTATTTGTATTTTTATGAAACCCTAATGAAATTTCATGTTGTTTGATGTTTGTTTCCCCATAACAGCGATTTCCCCCGTAGATTAGCATCCGCGAGACGAACCTTCGTGATCGTCATTCCCGGTGCTAGGCAAGTGAAACTTGCCACTTAGGGTTTAGTCCATGTTTTAGGCCATTTGCTTGTTGTAGGCGTAAAAGAGGCTAGGCGACGAAATGATACTCGCCTAGGCGCAAATTGGGGAACTAGCTTGACAACGAAGCTAGTTCCGACATATATCATGTTGCACAATTACCATGTCATGTTTACTTTCCATTAACGGTACGCGAATTAATTGTCATTTCATTGCATACTTTAAGTGCTTCTGTGATTGCGTAGCTTCGCTACAAATGCGTGTGTTCCTGGCTCGTGTTCCAGAAGCGGGCCATGTGTTGGTTGATAGCCAATGCCCGAATTGCTTGTTTCCGGCTAGGTGCACCCCTACGCCAAATGTTTAAGAATGCGAGCTCATGTGCGGGGACCCTGGCTCCATTACGTGTGGGTATTGGGGGTAAGAGTTAAGCGGCCAATCAACTGGGAGTCTGCCCGATCAGCAACTGCAGTGGTAAGGCGTAAACTCTGGGTTTGGGGTAGTGTTAAGCGGCCAATCAGCGTGAATGTGAAACCATTCAGCTGTAAGGCGTAAACATCTACAAACAACGTGAATAGTGAATTGATTGAGATTGGTAGTAGCTTGGCTACTCTTGTCTTGTCCCGATGATTGTTCTCCTGTACAAATTATCTTGCCATGTCTTGATTGTGCACTCATGTTATAACTGACATGTCATGCATACTATAACTGCTAGGTTGCTAGTTGCCTTACTTTCAGTTTCCTTGCCCAAGTCTTTTAGACTTGCTTACATGTGCCCCTTTACTCTTTTGGGTGACACATGTTAGATCCTAAGCCTGAGTACCTTGTTGAGGACGAGGTGTTTGCTGACGCCGAGCCCGAGCTTGTGTTTGACGGGGAGTACGTTGACACTGGGGACCAGTCCTAGTGTCTTCGTCGTGTTTTACTTTTGTTTAGACAGTTGTTTTGTTATCTGTGCGTAGCACCTATACTATGTTATGTCGTTGCTTTTGTTGGCTTTGTTCTGGGCCTTTTAGACTCTTTCTTTTAGCCTGGTGGCTTTTCTGGATGTTGGACTTATTTTCATGTTGGACAATTTATGAGATGTGAGATTTTATTTCAGTCTCTCCTTGTGCTATTATTGTTGTTCCGTTGTGGTTACAGGGACCTGCTTATGTTTTATTGACGCTTATCGGGTTTGGGGCTTCGCAGCTCCACTCTCGTGCGGACCTTTTCACGTCTCGCCTCCATTTTAGGGAAGCGGGTCGTGACAGGTTTTGTTGGTGGCCCATGCAGGTCCTTCTGTAACTGCGATTATCGGAAGAGCGATAATAATATTAGAATGTCCAATAAACTAAGTTCGACGTCCGATGTCATAAGCTATGAGTCTAATCTGATTCGTTTTCTGTGTCACTAGATGGCAGGAAGACGTTTCACCCGTGGTGGGGGTAGTGGTGCGATCCCTCATGACGAGGAGCCTGAGCGGGAACCCACCAACGGTGAGATGATGCGGATGATGATCCAGATGATGCAAGTGCAGCAGGGCGTGCTCCTGCAAGTCCAGAATGCCCCACTTGCTCGAGCTGCCCGGGCTCTTCCGGATGCCCCTCGCTCTGAGCCAGGAGCGAAGCAATTTCGGGAGCTGGGTCCCGCATATTTTGATGGGTTTGAGGGTCCTCTGGCTGTCGATGAGTGGATTCGGAACATCGAGGACAATCTGAAGATGGCCAAGATCACCCCGGCTGGATGGGTTGATTTGGCGAAGAGGCAACTCAAGGATAATGCTCGGAATTGGTGGGATGCGGAAGAGAATATGCTGGTGGAGCCGATAGCTTGGGCTACCTTCAAGGCCAGATTTGAGGGTGAGTTCTTTCCGAAAGCTGCCAGGGAAGAGATGCTGCAGCGTTTTATCGATTTGAAGCAAGGAAGCTCGTCGGTGGACCTATATCACCAAGAGTTCATGAGGCTGAGTCGGTTTGCACCAAAGATGGTGCAGGACGCTGAGGAGAGAGCTCAGAGGTTCCTGCAGGGACTTGCTTCGGAGCTCCAGAGTTTTGTGACCTCTTCTGACCGGGAGTCTTATCAGAAGGTTCTAGTAGCAGCCAAGAGGCAGGAGCTGCTCGTGAACCAGAGGAGGGGGTCTATTGTTGGTGCTGGTAAGAGGCCTGTGGAACAGGCGAGAGCTGTGGTTAGACCTGGATTCAGGCCGAACCAGCCTGCTCAGTTTAAGAGGCCAGGAGGGCCCATTCTGAAGACTTGCCATTTCTGCGACAAGCCTGGCCACATCAAGGATCAGTGTCGGAAGTTTTTGGGCCAGTGTCTGGTTTGTGGTGATGCTTCCCATGCCGCGAAGGATTGTCGGCACGTGAATCAGCTGCGGAGGGCACCTGTTGTAGCACAGCCGTTGCAGCAGCGAGCGTCTGTTCCTGCTGGACGTGGAGCAGCTCTTGTTCCGCAGGGACAGGCTTTTCGGCAGGCTGTTCCGCTGAGGAGGCATGCTTTTCTGATGACCGCTGTGGAGAGCGAGGCTGTGGATGAGGTTATCGCAGGTAATCCTCAATCTAGCTATTACTTTCCTAGCTGGTTTGAATGTTAGATTGTGTTGTTCGCTTGAACATGGTTGTTTGCTAGACTAGGGTTTGATTGTTAATTGATTGTTAGGTGTGGTTTTGGTTTGCACATTTCCTGCACGGGTCCTCTTTGACTCCGGTGCATCGATGTGCATTATTTCTCGGAGCTTTGTGGAGAGGCATTCCTTGTCGACGTCCCCTCTTCCCAAGAGTTGGAACATCGTTACAGGGAATGGCGTGGTCTCGGTGCATCGTGGTTGTAATTCCTGCTCGTTGGTGGTCTGTGGACATGAGCTTTTCGCTGATTTCATTGTCCACGACATCATCAACTATGATGCAGTTCTTGGGATGGACTGGCTTGCGAGCTTCTATGCTACGATCGACTGTCGAAGGAAGAAGGTGGTGTTCGAGATTCTCGGACATCCAGTATTTGAGTTCAGTCGTGGTAGCAGTTCGCTTGGTCCTGTCAGATTTCGGGCCAGGCCGGTGGAGGTTGTGGCTATGCAGATGGAGCTGGAGTGGCCAGCTGTGGTGCGTGATTTCGGCGACGTCTTCCCCGAGGAGACGTCTGGTTTGCCGCCTGATCAAGCCCTAGAATTTTCTATCGATCTTGTTCCAGGTGCGCAGCCGATTTCGAAGGCGCCGTATCGTATGGCACCTGCAGAATTGGAAGAGTTGCGGAAGCAGTTGGATGAGCTTTTGCAGAAGGGTTATATTAATCCTAGCGTGTCTCCGTGGGGAGCACCGGTGTTGCTGGTGAAGAAGAAGGATGGTTCGCGTCGCATGTGCGTGGACTATCGAGAGTTGAATGCGGTGACCATTAAGAATAAATACCCGTTGCCTCGCATCGATGATATTTTTGATCAGCTTGGAGGTTCGAGGGTGTTTTCTAAGTTGGATTTGAGGAGTGGTTACCATCAGTTGAAGGTGAAGAAGGATGATGTTCCGAAGACAGCGTTCAGGACGAAGTATGGACACTATGAGTTTGTGGTTATGCCTTTCGGCGTAACTAACGCGCCCGCAGTTTTCATGAATCTGATGAACTTGATTTTCTACGAATTTTTGGATAAGTTTGTCGTGATCTTCATTGACGACATTCTGATCTATTCGAAGTCGGAGGAAGAGCATGCCTCGCACTTAAGGACGGTGTTGGAGATCTTGAGAAAGCATCGTTTGTATGCTAAGTTTTCAAAGTGCGAGTTCTGGCTGGATAGAGTTGCTTTTCTCGGGCATGTGGTGACTAGAGATGGTATTTCAGTGGATCCTGAGAAGATTATGGCCATCAGAGAGTGGCCCGTTCCGTCGTCTGCGTCTGAGATTCGGAGTTTCCTTGGACTTGCGGGTTATTATCGGCGATTCATTAAGGACTTTTCTCGTATTGCTGAGCCAATGACCAGGTTGACGCGGAAGGAAGTTGCTTTTGTTTGGTCGGGTGATTGCGAGAGTGCTTTTGGTGTTCTGAAGGAGAGGTTGACGACTGCCCCTATTCTTGTTGTGCCTGATCGCAGCGGTGGATTTGAGAGCTTTTGTGATGCTGCTGGCAAGGGTCTCGGTTGTGTGTTGCATCAGCATGGGCATGTTGTGGCGTATGCGTCTCGTCAGCTTAAGGTTCATGAGAAGAATTACCCGACGCATGATTTGGAGTTGGCTGCCGTTGTGTTTGCTCTTAAGATTTGGAGGCACTTCTTGCTGAGTGAGAAAGTGAAGATTTTCACCGATCACAAAAGCTTGAAGTACATTTTCACTCAGAAGGAGCTCAACATGCGACAGCGTCGATGGTTGGAGCTTATGGCGGATTATGATATTGATTTGCAGTTTCACCCTGGCAAGGTGAATGTGGTCCTTGATGCTTTGAGTAGGCTTCCAGCGGTGATGATTTTGACCTCGCAGTGGAGGTTGCAGCAGGATTTTTGTGAGTCTGGCGTGGAGATTGTTCTTCCGGGGGAGGATTCATCGTTGATGTACATGCAGGTACAATCGACGATTGTGGATCGGATTAAGGCTGGTCAGGTTGAGGATCCGAGGCTGGTGAAGATTCGGGAGCAGGTGGAAGCCGGTCTGCGGGCTGACTTTTTGATTCATGAGGATGGCTCGCTAAGGTTTGGAGCCAGGTTGTGTGTGCCAGCTGGGGATATTAGAGAGGAGTTGATGGTGGAGGCACACAGTTCGCCGTATTCTGTGCATCCTGGTGGCACCAAGATGTACCAGGATCTTCGTCTGAATTATTGGTGGCATGGTATGAAGAGGAGTGTGGCTCGGAGTGTAGCCAAGTGCTTGGTTTGCCAGCAAGTGAAGGCGGAGCATCAGCGTACGGCCGGGATGCTACAACCGCTTCTGATTCCGGAGTGGAAATGGCAACACATCACTATGGATTTCGTGACTGGACTACCTCGGAGTCCGAAGCAGAATGACGCGATTTGGGTGATCGTAGATCGATTGACCAAACCTGCGCACTTTATTCCGTTCCGAGTGGGACAGTCCACTGAGGCGCTAGCAAGGAGATAAATGGAGGTAAAATTCTTTTACTCTCCGTTTTATTTCCTTTTCCTAGTTTGGATAGTGATGTAACGTGAATCGTGCAGGAAGTCGTGCGACTTCATGGAGTCCCCGTGAGTATCGTGTCGGACAGAGACACGAGGTTCACATCTCAGTTCTGGCAGAGTTTGCAGAAGATCTTGGGTAAGCGTCTGAGTTTCAGCACGGCGTACCATCCGTAGACGGATGGCCAGTCCGAGAGGACGATTCAGATTTTGGAGGACATGCGGAGGGCGTGCATGTTGGATTTCAAGGGTTCGTGGGTGGACCATCTGTATTTGGTGGAGTTCTCTTACAACAACAGCTTCCAGGCGAGTATTAGCATGGCGCCTTTCGCCGCTCTTTATGGGAGGAAATGTCGATCGCCATTGAGTTGGGATGACGTTGGTGATCGGGAGTTGTTGGGACCTGAGATGATCGTGGAGGCCGTGGATATCGTCAGGAATATTCGGGAGAGGTTGAGAATTGCTTAGGACCGTTTTAAGCATTGGGCTGATGCTAAACGTCGTCCTTTGGAATTTCAGCCGGGCGACCATGTGTTCTTGAAGATTTCCCTGAATCGCGGTGTGATTCGTTTTGGAAAGCGAGGGAAGTTGAGCCCGCGATACATTGGACCGTTTGACATTTTGGAGAGGGTTGGCGAGGTAGCTTATCGCTTGGCCTTGCCGCCATCTTTGGAAGGAGTTCACAATGTTTTCCATGTGTCGCAGCTTCGTCGATACATTAGCGATCCATCTCATGCTGTGGATTTTTCGGAGATAACCGTTCGCCCCGATATGACATATGACCAGCATCCAGTGCAGATTCTGGACAGGCGTCAGAAATCGCTTTGGAACAAGATTGTCAATCTTGTAAGGGTGATGTGGCGACACGGCTCACCTGGAGAGTCTACTTGGGAGAATGAGGATGAGATGCGAGAGCGTTTCCCACTTTTGTTTCCGGACACGTGAGTATTCGGAAATTCCGAGGACGGAATTTTTCTTAAGTTGGGGAGGATGTAACGACTGCTTTTCATGTATCTGGATTTATTATAATATAATATATGTTTTGGTGGATTTTCTCCTCTGCGTGGTTTTCGTCTCCGTGACTTTCATTTTCGATCGTTTCGTCGTGTTTTCTCGTTTCTTCCTTAGGATCGTCGATTTCGAAGTATGTCATTCGTGACGGACTTCATAACGGTCATATCTTACTAATAGATCAAGCCTAGGAGTCTTAGGAATCGATCCCGGGGCACCGCGCTCCGTATCGGAACTTTTGGTGCTTATTAGCCGGTATAAGAAGGGGCACCGACCGACTAGATGACGATCCAGTCGGTCGGAAATCCTTCTTGGACCGACTAGTTAGCTTTCTAAATTTCTCAAGAGTTACTGTTTATCGTTAGTCGGTCTAAGAACGTTGGTTGACCGACTAGGTTGCAAACTAGTCGGTCGGCAATGCTTCTTTAACCGACTAACACATCATCTAATTTTAGTATCAGTTACTGTTTACTCTTAGTCGGTCTAAGAACGTTCATCGACCGACTAGATGCTAAACTAGTCGGTCAGTATTTGTTCATGGACCTACTAAATCTAAATCCTATTTTCGTTCAGAAGTTACTGTTTGCACTTAGTCGGTCTGCGTTGGTCGACCGACCGACTAGTTGCCAAACTAGTCGGTCAGTGGTTGCTCTTTGACAGACTAATATGTGTTAAAACCCTAATTTCTGGGCAGCCGCCAGCCCAACCTATTTATACCCCTCCCAAACGTTTTCTTCTTCCTCCACTCGACCCAAAACCCTAGTTTCTCCCCCATTGAGCCCCCATCTTCCTCCAAGCCCTATTCCTTCATCCCAAGCCCTAGATTCATCATCTAAACCCTCCATCCACTCATTCTACCTCTCATCTTCCCCAAAATCTCACCAAATCCCCAAAATCCCCCAAAACCCCTAATTCTCCAAACTTCTCCATTTGTTTCCAGATCTGGTCCTAGGGTTCTCCGGAGTGTTTCTTCCACTTCCTCTCGGTAAGAAATCGATCTCTTGACGTTTTTATATCCTATTTGTATTTTTATGAAACCCTAATGAAATTTCATGTTGTTTGATGTTTGTTTCCCCATAACAGCGATTTCCCCCGTAGATTAGCATCCGCGAGACGAACCTTCGTGATCGTCATTCCCGGTGCTAGGCAAGTGAAACTTGCCACTTAGGGTTTAGTCCATGTTTTAGGCCATTTGCTTGTTGTAGGCGTAAAAGAGGCTAGGCGACGAAATGATACTCGCCTAGGCGCAAATTGGGGAACTAGCTTGACAACAAAGCTAGTTCCGACATATATCATGTTGCACAATTACCATGTCATGTTTACTTTCCATTAACGGTACGCGAATTAATTGTCATTTCATTGCATACTTTAAGTGCTTCTGTGATTGCGTAGCTTCGCTACAAATGCTTGTGTTCCTGGCTCGTGTTCCAGAAGCGGGCCATGTGTTGGTTGATAGCCAATGCCCGAATTGCTTGTTTCCGGCTAGGTGCACCCCTACGCCAAATGTTTAAGAATGCGAGCTCATGTGCGGGGACCCTGGCTCCATTACGTGTGGGTATTGGGGGTAAGAGTTAAGCGGCCAATCAACTGGGAGTCTGCCCGATCAGCAACTGCAGTGGTAAGGCGTAAACTCTGGGTTTGGGGTAGTGTTAAGCGGCCAATCAGCGTGAATGTGAAACCATTCAGCTGTAAGGCGTAAACATCTACAAACAACGTGAATAGTGAATTGATTGAGATTGGTAGTAGCTTGGCTACTCTTGTCTTGTCCCGATGATTGTTCTCCTGTACAAATTATCTTGCCATGTCTTGATTGTGCACTCATGTTATAACTGCCATGTCATGCATACTATAACTGCTAGGTTGCTAGTTGCCTTACTTTCAGTTTTCCTTGCCCAAGTCTTTTAGACTTGCTGACATGTGCCCCTTTACTCTTTTGGGTGACACATGTTAGATCCTGAGCCTGAGTACCTTGTTGAGGACGAGGTGTTTGCTGACGCCGAGCCCGAGCTTGTGTTTGACGGGGAGTACGTTGACACTGGGGACCAGTCCTAGTGTCTTCGTCGTGTTTTACTTTTGTTTAGACAGTTGTTTTGTTATCTGTGCGTAGCACCTATACTATGTTATGTCGTTGCTTTTGTTGGCTTTGTTCTGGGCCTTTTAGACTCTTTCTTTTAGCCTGGTGGCTTTTCTGGATGTTGGACTTATTTTCATGTTGGACAATTTATGAGATGTGAGATTTTATTTCAGTCTCTCCTTGTGCTATTATTGTTGTTCCGTTGTGGTTACAGGGACCTGCTTATGTTTTATTGACGCTTATCGGGTTTGGGGCTTCGCAGCTCCACTCTCATGCGGACCTTTTCACGTCTCGCCTCCATTTTAGGGAAGCGGGTCGTGACAAAGACCACCCAACCTTCGTCGTCTTCGCCTCCTCTCAAGAAGAAGAGGACGACGACCGCCAAGCCTAGAGGTCAACCCAAGCCCAAGCCTAAGCCCAAGACCAAAGATCTTGCCTCTCGTTCTTCATTCCATACTCCTACCAATTCCGATACGGAGTATATCCCCGAGCCTGAGACTCCTAGGGAACCCACTCCTCCTACCCATCCCGAGTCTAGCACCCACCCTCGTACGTCTACCCGAAAGCCTAAGGGAAAGACTCCGATGCCGGTGGGCGGTGTCGATATTTCGTTGTGTCGCGACGACCCGTTGTGTCTCGCGGCGTACAACCGTATCGAACATTGCCCGCTGCTTCTGGAGCATTTCGTCCAGTTCAGTGACTTCATAGGGTTAGCTGATCTTCTTTCGTCGTCGGGTCTTCTCGATTATCTTCGATATGACCCGAAGGCGAACCCTCACTCGTACCCTCGATTAGTGAAGCTTTTCTATGCGAATAGGATCCGAGGTCAGTACGATCAGACCCACTCTATTGAGACGACCGTTTTGGGGACCCCTATAGTCCTCACAGCAGAAATCTTAGGAGAGATTCTGGGTATCTCTTCGTCTGGCCTCCTCCCATTTGATATCTCTGTTGACGATATTTCTTCCTTAGATCAGACCGTCCTCTCTGAGATTTTCCACCAGATTCCTCCTGCCATGATTGGCGTGCCATCAAAATCTTTCAAACCGAATGCATAGGTCCTAAATCTGATTCTGAAGTCGTGCTTGCTTCCCAAGTATGGCTCCTCATCTCTCCCGTCCCAGCCCTTTCTGAAGCTGATCTATGCTATCTTCATGGGGAGCTCGATTAATTGGGCTCGCATTATACTCGATAAGATTGATTCTTTCGAGTGTATTCACAAGTCCTCTAAATCGGCTCATATCCCATTTCCTTGCTTGTTGACCCTCATGTTTCGTCACTTCCGTGTCACGTTGCCTCGTGACGATGAGCGTCCCCTTGGTCCTCCCCTGAACGCGACGGCCGTCAAGAAATCTCTTGTGGCGCTTCGTCACGTTCAGAGGACGACACCTTCAGCGTCTGCCCCTGCCTCTGCCAGTACCTCTGCTGCTCCCTCTGCCACCCTTGATGATGTCGTACAGTTACTTCGTCGTCACGAGTCTCGCTTGGCTCGTACCGAGGAGGTAGTTTGCCGTATGGCTCGTCTGATGGGTGTTGAGCTTTCTCCTTCTGTGTCTGAGGATGAGGAGTTGGATGAGTTGGCTGAGGAGGACGTTGAGGAGCTTTGTCATGCTTCGACTCGTGCCCCCGAGGGCCCTTCTGGTACTGCTGCTGGTGCTTCCTCTTCCGGTGTTGCTGTTGCTACTTCGTCTACTGGTGCCCCCGAGAGCACACCTGTTGCCGCCACTCCTGTGGTGGATACTCCGACTGGTGCTCCCGAGGCCACTACGGTTGCTGCTCCAGAGGTTGCCACGTCTGCCGTCGCTCCTGCTGATCTTCCGGACGTTCTTGCTGATCCAGTAACCACCTCTGCTCATGCTGAGCCTGCAGTTGCTTCTGATCCTCCCGCTGCCTCTTGAGTTTCTTCGAGGCCTCTCCCGATACTCATTGGATGATATATCTAGTTGTGAGAGATGTTGGGTAGGATAGTGTGGGTGGCTATGTATTTTGGGTCATTTTGATGTCTTTTTGATATTTTTGATGATGTGTTTGGATGTCTTTTGATGATGGTGTATTTTTGTTGACACTCCTATATCTGTGATATGCTGATGTATTTTTGTGCCCCGATCAGTCGATCGATGTTTTGTATGTCGGTGATGTACTCTGGTTCATATTATATATATATATATACATCGCACTTGACATTTCATTCTATTGTGCAATTTATAATTCTTTATGTCTCTGATGTCTGAATTCGTCGCTCGACGACAATAACTTGGTTTAATAGAAATTTCTTCTATGGAAACATAGAATTGTTTTCCATGCACTAAATTAACCAAGAATGTTGATATTGGAGAGTATATTCCATAACTCAATCCGTTAAATTGTTTTGAGTTTTGATGATTTCGTTTTACGATTTTTCGACTATGGTTTCATTGACATGCCTTGATTCTATTCGTATTTTCTCTTTGGTGTCACTTGAACCGTCGTCGTATTCTACGACTCCCGTGCTTTTAATTTGAGGCCATTGTTTTTGTCGTTGTTATCCTCCCGCTCTTTTTGCTTATGCCAAAGGGGGAGAGATATAATAATATCGATGTGCTAAATGAAAATTTAAAGCATTTTTCCAAGAATCTAACTTGATGTGTTAGATTTACGGGGAGTTAAGATATATAAATGGATTTTCAAATCCGATATTTCAATAACCTACGTTTGGTATTTCAATAATTCAATAATCGATTCTCATTTAATATACTTCACTCGTCTACTTGATGCATATTATTTTTGTTTAAATTGGAATTAATGTGTCATCAATGCAGGGGGAGTAAGTAAATTTCATTTGAATTATTATTTTTGATTATTATTTATGTTGGTTTGTCATCACCAAAAAGGGGGAGAATGTTGGATATTGGACTCCCCGGATTTGGTTTTGGATGATGAACAAACATAAACATAACGTGAACTAACACTTTGTGAGCGCAGTTATGGAGATCTTCGCCAAATTCATATGAATATCAATTACGACGTCTCAAGACTTCTCAAAGCACGTGATCGTTCGTCTAAAGCTTCGTTGAAGCTTATGGACCTATTTAGAAGTCATGAAGATTCGATTGAAGCTATAGAAGACGGTATCGTCAAGTTTTATTTATAGTCTTTAAGCTTCTTTCGTAGAATGTTAAGCCTTGAGTAGGTCTTACGTTTTAATTCTTCATAACGCTCATATCTTAGCTCTATGATCTTAGTAGAAGTCCATACAATTCTTCCCGAAGCTTCGCGCTTCGATTCGGGACTTCTTGTGCATGTTAGTTGGTTCAAGAAGAAGAACTGACCGACTAGATGGTGATCTAGTCGGTCAGCCAAGCTTCTTGGACCGACTAGTTTCAGTCAGTTAATTCATAGCTCTTTTCTGTTTACAGTTAGTCGGTCTAAGTTGACTCACCGACCGACTAGTTGGTGAACTAGTCGGTCAGTGATGCTTCTGTGACCGACTAGTTGAGCTTTCCCTGTACATGCACATTTGAACCTAAGCTACTGTTTATCATTAATCGGTCTGTGTTCATTGATCGACCGACTAGTTGATGAACTAGTCGGTCAACTTTCCTTCTTAGACCGACTAGTTTAGTTTACTGTACATGCCAAATTTTCACCATACTTACTGTTTATTGTTAATCGGTCTATGTTCATTTGGTGACCGACTAGTTGGTGAATTAGTCGGTCAACATTTGTTCTTGGACCGACTAAGTCTATTTTAGCTCAGACTTCAGTTTTATCTGTTAGTCGGTCTACGCTGAGTAACCGACCGACTAGTTGTGAAACTAGTCGGTCAGCTACTCTTCTTAGACCGACTAGTTCCTTTTGTCTGTTCTTTGATCTTTTCTCAGTTCACTCATTAATCGTTATAAGTTAATTGACCGACTGACTAGTTGATGAACTAGTCGGTCGGTGGTTGTTCTTTGACCGACTAGTTGGGTTCAGAAAAGAGCCGTTGGAGCATTTAATGACTCGAATTTCTTTCTCTCTCTCCTCTATCCTATATATACTTGATGGGTTGCATTCATTGCTGCCAAGGCTGATATTATTGCAAGTTTAGAGATCAAGAGAAATCATTCCAAGCTCATTCAAAGCTCATTCATTCCATTCAATAATCTCTACTAACTCTTACTTCCAAAGAGAGATTCATTGAGTGTGAAGCCTTCCAAGCCAAGTGCTTGTTTCTAGGTCACCTACATCCCCAAAGCTCTCCATCGTTGATCTACATCTTGGAGCTAGGGTTTGGTGCCACTTCTTCCTCAAAATCATCCTTGCCCTAATTCGTAAGCAATACTCAAGGCATAGGTATTTTGTTCGGTAAGAAGTTTTCTTATTTCATTTCATATTTGATTTGTAAGTTTCACTCTCGGTTGTGAGAGTGTGGTTGTGATCCCGGGTTGTGGGAGTCACAAATTACATTTTGTATGATTTGACCTGTGGAGGTTTTTCACAAGTATTTCATAGTGGAAATCTTGAGTTAGGGTTTCTAACTCAAGTATCCGGAGGGGATCCGGGTGGTTGGGACGTAGGATCACCGGGAACAAGTCGGGGAGACTTGGGTGGATCCGAACCCAGTAACATCTCTTGTTAGCATTGTTAATTTTGTTGTTGTCATTCAATTTAAGCTTCCGCAAATTGATTTGGTAGTTGTTTGCATTATAATTAGGAATTATACTCCTTGTTATTTTTAAAGTACTATTCACCCCCCCCTCTAGTACTTGTGCAGTAGCTTGTAGGGCATTACAGCAGCCTCTTTAAGTTTCTTTCGCCTTTAAACAAGCAAAACTTCATCACCAGAGTCATTGATGTGTGCCTGTTCTTTTCCTTCCATACGAGAATTTTCCTCAACAAGCCTTGATGTTGGAGGCTCCTGATCCTCGCACTTTACCTGATCTTGCGTCTTATCCTTGGACTCCCTCTCCATCCTCTCCTTCTCAATGAGACCTACAAAGTCTCCTGTAATATTCGACGCTCGAGCCTCTGCCTCCCCATGCTAATTCATCCATTCGCGAACACCCTCTATCATTGTCACAGCAAGCCCAAGATCTCGTTTATTCTCTTCGATTTCAACATAATCTTCTTTAAATTCCTCAATTACCTCCACCAGCCTCAATAATCTAACCTCCAACGCCGCGTTCTTCTCCTTTAATCCACGAACCTCATCCACTACCTTCTTCTTTTCATCAAAAAACTGCAGCGTGCTCCACCTGCCCGTACTTCTGCATCCATTCAAGAACTTCATCCTGCGCCCGTGTCTTTGCCCATTGCAGATCAATCAACTTCTCCTCGAACTCCCTCTCCTTTTTCCGCATCTCCACCGCCCGAGCTTGGTCCTTAAGCCCCCTCTCTCTCAGAGTATTACATTCTCGCTCCAAAATTGTAACGGCATATAATTTGATATGCCTTAGTTTAGAAAAAATGCATGTAAAGTTAGCTTTTTGCATCGTAATCGTTAAACTCTCATATTCACTCTTTTGTTAAATTATTGGGAATGTTGTTTTGTAATTCTGGAAAATGATGTAAAAGAACAATTGATGATGTTATTGCTGCATAACTAACAAGAGAGTGAGACATCGTAAAATCGTGCGCCTCGAAGGCGAAATCGTGACTTTCGTGATGTCATGTGAGTTGACTAGGCTGGCTCGTGTTCCAGCACCAATCTTGGGGTGGGGTTAGGGTTGAGCGGCTACTAGGTGTATGACGGGGTACTCTCTTCAAGGGCACCACCCGTATGCGGTGGGTTAGCGCCAAGCACGGTAAGCCCCTGTGTGAAGAACGACCCACTCATCACGTCCTAAAGGCGAGAACCCTATTATAGACGTGTGACACTAACTTGAAACTTGCAAATTGAAATTGTTACCTCAGTGAAATTGACATGCTTTACTTTACTCATCAGATTGTTTAGAACTGCCTGATAGGATGTATTACTTTAAAATCAGCATGTTTAATCTTTTATTGTTATCCCATTTAATTTATAATGCGTCTTAAAATCCAGTATAAATTTGTATATCTTGCCTTGGGTTCTAACATCTTTTTGCAGACCCTTGCTGACATACATTCATGTTTTTGGATGTATGTCAGATCCCGAGCCTGAGTACCAGGAGGTTCCTTACGAGACACCTGACTTGGAAAGTCAGGAGTTCGCTGTAGACACCGAGTCTCTCCCTACGGAGGACTAGAGGACCTTTACCGTTGTTGCTTGCCTTAGTTACTTTTCTTTGTGGTTGCGTGTACGTTATTATTGTTGTATTTCGGCCCAGATGAGGCTTGTTGTTTTTATTTCATGTACGGACGCTTATTATTCTGGATGTGGCTTGTAATGTATGAATAATTCTGGTTGTTCTGAAAAGCGTGCGAGGGACCTGCCCTTGCGTTTTACCACAGATGCTTAATGAACCCGAGCTTCACCGCTTCTGTTCAAGCGGACCCCAGTAACACTCTCGCTCCCGTCGTATTTTGGGGAGCGGGGCGTTACAAAAATTGTCACCTGATGTCTGAGAAATAGGCAGTCTCCTTGGTACCTGCTGGCATCTTGGCTTGCGACGAGCTTCGCCAGCACGAACTTCGACTCGAGTAGAGCTCGGCTCTGTTTCTCCTCCTCTAGCATATGCTCGAGCTCTGCAATTCTGGCCCTGAGGCCATGGTCTTCTTCCATGTTGTTTTTAGTCTCAAGCGCCATAGAGGAACCGAGAAAAAACATTGCAAACAGAAAGAGCAGTGCATAGAGAGCACGGCAAAGAGAACCGAGGAAGAGCAGTGCAAAGGGAACTGTTTGTATTCACTGCTGATTTCTTGTTAATTTTTGTACACAATTCAACAGAGACAAACTCTACGTTAGTCCTATACAACGCTTGCGTGCGCTGTTTGCAGCATTTATTTTACCGATCTCTTGCATGCGCTGTTTGCGGGTGGTGCAGAAGGTTACAGGGTTCCAGGAAAAGCGGACGGTGAGCTTGAAGTAGCCTTGAGGCCAGCACGCTGACTCAATGAAGAACCAGAGGCTTTCGTTTTGCCAGTAGCTGATCACTCCATATTTTACACCTTTTTTCTGCATGTTTGCATGCCATTTAGTCGCTCAAATCGTGTTTTTCACGTTTATTCGACAATATTGCGATGCTTTTCACGATTTGTTGTTTTTGTCGAATTTCAGGAGATTTGGAGCGATTTGGAGTGATTCTGAGATACACCCACTCCGGGGTGTCACCGACGACTCCCTTGAGGGGTATTTTGCTATTGGAGAGGAGTGGAAGGAGAAAGAACGTCGTAGGAGCGACGAGGAGGCAAAAACATGAAGGATGGGCATTTTCAGCATGCCACTCGGCCGAGTGAAGGAGTCACTCGGCCGAGCATAGACAGCCCGCTCAGCCGGCCAGATCGGACACGCAACAGAGCCCATATCAGCGTGCACTCGGCTGAGCATCGCCATACCACTCGGCCGAGCACCGAGTCACCCCTCGCCCGAGTGGAGCCAAGACGACGGCATCAAAAATCACCAACTCTCTATTTTTCGTCAGTCTGCTCCGATGACTGACTCGGCCGAGTGGAGAAAGACGGTCCGCCCGAGTGACAACCGACGTCCGCCCGAGTGACGGAAGGCCGTCCGCCCGAGTGACCTCCGAGGAGACGACCCCGGAGACCCCCAACTCTCTGTTTCTGTACAGGGTTTGTAACGACTGGTTTTCATGTATCTGGATTTATTATATTATAATATATGTTTTGGTGGATTTTCTCCTCATGTGTGGTTTTCGTCTCCGTAACTTTCATTTTCGATCGTTTCGTCGTGTTTTCTCATTTCTTCCTTAGGATCGTCGATTTCGAAGTATGTCATTCGTGATGGGCTTCATAACGGTCGTATCTTACTATTAGATCAAGCCTAGGAGTCTTAGGAATCGATCCCGGGGCTCCGCGCTCCGTATCGGAACTTTTGGTGCTAATTAGCCGGTGTAAGAAGGGCCACCGACCGACTAGATGACGATCCAGTCGGTCGGAAAACCTTCTTGAATCGACTAGTTGGCTTTCTAAATTATTCTGGAGTTACTGTTTATCGTTAGTCGGTCTAAGAACGTTGGTTGACCGACTAGGTTGCAAACTAGTCGGTCGGCAATGCTTCTTTAACCGACTAACTCATCAACTATTTTTGACACTAGTTACTGTTTACTCTTAGTCGGTCTAAGAACGTTCATCGACCGACTAGATGTCAAACTAGTCGGTCAGTAATTGTTCTTGGACCGACTAACTCTTAGTTCAGGTTTTCGACTGGAGTTACTGTTTACACTTAATCGGTCTGCGTTGTTCAACCGACCGACTAGATCTCAAACTAGTCGGTCAGTGGTTGTTCTTTGACCGACTAACCAGTGCTGTAAACCCTAGTTTTGCCCTAGCCGCCACCAAACTCTATAAATACCCTCCAAATGTTTTCTTCTCCTCCCTCACGACCTAAAACCCTAATTTCTCCCCCATTGAGCCCCCATCTCCCTCAAACAATTAATCCTTCATCCCAAGCTCATCCTCCATCATCCAAACCCTCCCTCAACTCATTCCACCTCTCATCTTCCCCAAATCTCCATCAAATGCCCAAAATCCCACAAAACCCTATTTCTCCAAACTTCTCCAATCATTTCCAGATCTGAACCCTAGGTTCCCCGGAGCGTTTCTTCCGTCGCCGTGGTTGCTCGGCATTATTCTTCCGTTCCCTATGCGGTATTACTCGATTCCTTTAATTTTAGCATAACCCACATTGACATTATGAACCCCTAATAAAATGGATTGTTAGATGATTAGGGTTCTAATAAGAAACCTATTTAGGATCATTGTGCTAATAATTGTTTTGCCATAACAGTGATCCATTCCGTAGTTAACTTGTGTGACGATCTTCATTGCTCGTCAATCCCGGTATCATGCAAGTGAAACTTGCATCTCTTGGTTTGGGCCATGTCTTAGGCCATTTACCTTGCTTTAGCGTAAAAGAGACTAGACGGTGAAAGGATAGCCGTTTAGACGCCCTTGACCTAGCTTGACAACGAAGCTTGGTCCGTCACCCTCATCATGCTTGTATGTCACGTTTACTTTCCCTTAACGGTACACGAATTAACTGTTCATGTCATCCATGCATCCTTAACTGTTATTGCATTTTAACTGCCATGTTTAATTTAAATTAACGGTACGCGAATATGTTCATGTCATAGCATTTTGCCTGTCACGTTTAAATACGATTAACGGTACGCATATTAACTGCTCATATCATTGCATGCTTGAATACTCATCGTGAATGCGTAGCTTTGCTACAGACTTGTACTATTTGTTCCGGCTAGGCACCCACCTTGCGTGGGCATAATCCTATGCCAATTTCACTTTCTGGCTCGTGATCCAGAAGACGAGCTCAACACAGCCTGCGGGCAATAGGGCACTCGTTGAGTGATCCCTTGTACTTGATACTTGAACACAGCCTGCGGGCAATAGGGCACTCGTTGAGTGATCCCTTGTACTTGTACTTGTTACTTGACATTACATGTCACAACAACCACTTGCCACTTGTACTCTCCTTTACTTTACTTGTTACCACCTTACTTTACTTGCCATGCACCATATTTTAACTGCTAGGTTGCTAGTTTACCTTTATTCCCGTTTCCTTGCACAAGTCTTTCGACTTGCTGACATGTGCCCCTTTTCTCTTTTGGGTGACACATGTTAGAGCCCGAGCCTGAGTTACTTGCTGAGGACGTGGTGTTCGCCGACGCTGAGTCAGAACCCGCGTTGATCGAGGACTACGTCGACACTGGGGATCAGTCTTAGTGTCTTCGTTTAGCTTCTTTTGTTAGACTGCTTAGTTGTCGGTGCGTGGCACCTAGTTTGATACTCTGTTATGTTTGTGTTGTTTTTGCTTGGCCTTGTTCTGGGCCTTAGACTCTTTCCTGTTAGCCTGGTGGCTTTTCTGTGATGTTGAACATTTTTTGTGGACAAACTTTGAGATTGGTATTTCATATCCGTCTCTTTTTATTATTATTGTTGTTGTTCCTTTTGCGATTACAGGGACCTGCTTATACTAAATTGACGCTTATCAGGCGTGCAGCTTCACAGCTCCACGTCTGAGCGGACCTTCTCACGTCTCGCCTCCATTTTAGGGAAGCGGGTCGTGACAGGGTTCGTCACTCGGCCGAGTGAGCCGCGCTGCCTGTAGCGGAAACTGCGGATTTGAGGCTGCACAGGGGCATTTTCGTCAGGGTTTTTAGGCGATTTTGAGGGGTATTTAACCCCAGTTTTTAACCTAGTTTAGGAGAGCTTTTTTCAGAACTTTTTGTAGCTTTTTAGATTAACTTTTTAGGGATTAGATTTAGCTTTAAGGGAGGAGAGAAAAGTGAGATTTTGTTGGATGCTAGCTTGTTCTTCATTGGTTTGTCTCTCTCTCCCTCAAAAACCCCATTTTTATTGATTTATTGAATTTTGCTATGAATTCCATTGATTTTGATTGTGAATTTCTATTGCATTCTATTATGAATTGTGAGTAGTTCATCGTCTTAGGGCGTAGGGATGAACCCTATGAGCCCAATTTCGAATTTGTGATGAATTGGCGAAACTATTGCTAGGGTTGATTAGGGTTAGTTTGGGATTGCTATAATACGAATAGCTAGGGATTCATACCGATTGGGATTTGCAAGAGATTGGATCCCAATTCGATAGGAAGCCCTAGATTTTCGAATTGGGTTGCAATTGAATTCCTCTGGAATCGGTTTGTAAGAGATTGGACCGAAACTAGGGTTCTTCAATTGCAATTCTATACCAATACCCGTTTGCAAGAGATTGGATGGGTAGGAACTATCCCAACATTGGTCGTAGCTCGAGTTTGCACGAGAGTGGGCTCGAGATACGATTGAACGATGATGTTGTTCTTCACGCTAGTTTGCATAGGTTAGGGTTTGCAAGAGATTGGACCCTACCCTAGGTTACCTATAGACCGGCAATAGCGCGAGAGCGCGAGCTTGGTTCCACATTTAGTTGCAACTAGTTCACCCAATTTTCAAGTCTAGCAATCGTGAAACCTACGTGTCACAATGATGAGATACGACAAGTAGCGGGGACTCCCTATCCCCTAAGCATCTTTATTAATCTGTTAATTCTTTTATACATCTGAACGACTGTGACCGCACATTTGCGAACATTTCCCTACTTTTCCTATAGCCAGGTGATTCGAAGAAGACACTGTTATTAGGCCTCCCTGTGTTCGATACCCGCTCGCCGCTACACCGTGCGCTTGCGGTAAGACTACGATCGTCGCCGCTCTGGGACGTGTATCCGGGGCACGATCAAGTTTTTGGCGCCGTTGCCGGGGAGGCAATAGTGTTTGAATCCTATAACCTAGCTATTTTTCTTTTTATTCGTATTATTTCTATTTTTATTTTACCCTTCCGTTGTGCTAACCATTTCTTTGAAACTCTGTTTTCCCTTGCATGTACACGAGATCCTCGGCGAACCCCGAAGAGATACTATACGATCCGGAGATCGAGCGTACATTGAGGAGGATCCGAGCAGAGAAGAGACCCGTTACGGAAGGAGATTTTATGACCCATCCTGAGACCCCCGAAGAATTGGCGGCGCGAATGGCGAGGATTATTTCCATAAGAGATAGGCTTCGGCCTAAGACTTCTTCCACGACCTCGTCCATAGCCATGCCAGAGTTGGCGGCCGACAAAAATTTTGAGTTGAAGACTAGATTGGTGGTCCTTATGCAACAAGATCCTTTTCATGGGAACTCCCATGAAACCCCTCATTACCACATCCAGCTCTTCCTATCAAAGTGTTCCACCTTCCAAATGACGGGCGTCTCCGTGGATGCTATTAGACTGCGACTCTTCCCTTTCACACTCAAGGACAAGGCATTATATTGGTTGAGGACACAAGCCGAAGGAATCTTCACCACTTGGGATGAGTTGGCGAGTGCCTTCGTCGACAAATTTTACTCGCCCTCCAAGACGATGAAGATTAGAAGTGCTCTCATGTCCTTCAAGTAAGGACCTTAAGAGACTCTCTACGAAGCATGGGAGCGCTTCAAGGACTTGCAACATCAGTGCCCGCATCATAGCATTGAGGATTGGGAGCTCGTCCACAGTTTCTATAATGGACTCCAACCAGGGACAAAGCAGATTATTGATGTCACGGCAAATGGAGCCATTTTGTCGAAGACTCCCGGTGAAGCTACGGCCTTGCTTGAGGAGATGGCCTCGAACAACCAATAATGGGGGGACGAGCGAGGACATTCTTCATCCTCCTTGAAGCCCACAAGTATCTATGAGGCCAAGGCCATGGCGGAGCTTTCTAGCAAGTTCGACTCTCTCCATAAGGTAGTGGAGAGATTGGAGAAATTTATTACGGAGCCTCAAGGATCCCTTTCTACATCCACGCCGACAAATCATATGAGCGATTGGCAAGACCAATCGCAAGCCATGTATGTAGGAGGAGAGCAAGTAGAAGGAGCTTTGGAGCAAATCCAATACGTCGCGGGGAATTCTGGATATTGGGCCAATCCGGCCGCTAGAAACCATCCGGGTTTCTCATATGCTAATAATGATGGAGCATTGAACCCCCCGTAACACCAACCTCCTCAAGCTCGGGCTCCACCACCACCACAACTGAATTATCCACAAAGGGTGCCACCGCAACAAAATTTCCCACCGAGGCAACAAGTGGGACCTTATAGGCCACCCGGGTATAATCAAGGGTGGAGAAATCCCAACCCACCGCAAGCTCAACCACGTCTGGATTTTGAAGCTAAGATGGATGAGTTTATGGCGGAACAACGAAAGATCAATGCCACGTTGAAGGCGGGACAAGATTCTCTCGCCACCGTCGTCGCTCAAATTGGGGAGCAACTTGCGTTGCTCAATAAGAACAACCAACAATTGCCGGCTCAACCCGAGCTGAATCCACGGGGCAACACCGGCCATATCAATGCGGTCGTTGCAGTTACTACAAGAGGAGGGAAGGATACCACTCCCCCATGACTCAAGTCAAGAAGCCAGTGGTGGAGAATCTAGAAGAAAGCGAGCCGGTAATTGAAGTGGCAAAGGAGAAGGAGCCGCAAGAAGGAGAAAAGTCTAGAATGGAGGAGCTTATTGATGAGCACCGATTTATGCCACCGGTGCCCTTCCCTCAACGGCTAGCTAAAGCCAAGATGGAGAAACGGCTAGCCAAGTTTCTCGAGTATTTGAGAGGGGTGAGCCTCAATATCCCCTTCCTCGAAGCTTTATTGGAAATCTCATCTTATGCCAAGTTCTTAAAAGACTTGATCACGGGAAGGAAGAGGAAGGAGAAGATAATGCTCGCGGAGGAAGGGACTTGGTTCACAAAGAGAGAGAAGGAGCCCGCCAAATTTAAAGATCCGGGGAGTTTCTGGATTCCTTGCACTCTAGGTGGCGTCCCCCTACAAAAGGCATTGGTGGACTTGGGGGCTAGTGTTAGCCTCATGCCCCTCTCCATGTTCCGTAAGTTGAATACCGGCACGGATTTGAAGCCTACCGACATGCGGATTCAACTAGCGGACGGGAGGAGTACAAGACCGGTTGGGATCGCGGAAGACATCCCACTAAAAGTTCTGGGGGGCATATGTTTGCCATGCGATTTCTGATGGAAATTTAATTCCACCCCAAGTGATTTTGATGATGAGCACACCAAATGAAAGCTTGATGTACTAACTACACTACACTCAAGTGCGCAGAATTTGCGAAGCTCTACTCATACTCAAAGAAACACACTTCAACGCTCAAAGACAAAGACGAACATGACTAAACTCAAGTGATGAAGCTCAAGCTCAAAACAGGACAAGTAGCACAAAGAGAAGCTCACTTTCACTTCATCAAGTTGACCAAACTTCTGAAGACATGTTCTGAGTCTAGAGTGAGTGTGTCGTGTCTTTTAGGGTATTTGTTAAAGCCATATCAAATAGACAAAACACCCACACACAAATAATTTCGAAAATACTTTTAATTATCTTCAAAATATTTTCGAGAGCTTTTTCTAGTCACTTCATAATTTTTGTAGTGAAACTCCACGCACCCTGGAGCTAACTACTTGTCTGACTAGAAGAGCAGCAGGAAAAACTCCTCTGGGAGTCGACTACCAAAAGTAGGGAGTCGACTACTTGTCAAAGATCAAAAACTCCTGGAGTTCTATGGGAGTCGACTACCTATATGAGGGAGTCGACTACCAGCTGTAAATTTCAGACGTTTTGAATTTGAATTTTGAAATCCTTTGAGCAATTTACTCCGTAATTTTTGGGACAAAAGTCAAACGAAATTTGAAATTCAAATCTCAGTTTTTTCCCTATAAATAGAGCTAAATTCTTTTGTGAAAAAACACAACATTGAAAATAAAATCTATTGTGAAAACTCTCTTGAATTCAAAGCTCACAATTTTCTCTCTAGCCAATTTAATTTTTATTTGATCTTGCAATACTTTCTTATTCTTTTTTGAAGATCATACTCTTACTTTTTTATTGGCTAAATCGTTTTCAAAATCCTTACTATTATTCTCTTTAATTCTATTTGAAAGGATTTTTGAAAAGTTCTAGATCACAAAGAACTTCTTTCGTATCTTTGTGTGATCTAGACTATCATTCTATCAAGCCACTACACAAATTGTCTTAACTTTGATTGGCTATAGAATCAGTTGTGTAAACCAATCTCCATCATTTATTGTGGTGTATTGGATAAATTCTCATTGTGTTGATTATTGAAACACTAGACAAGTCTAGTTGTTGCCAGTTGGAAAGTCCTCGGTTTGTGAGGCAAGGGTAAATCTTGGACAAGTCCAGGTGTTGTGGTTGGAAATCCTGGTCAAGGCTAGCTCGTTGGAAATCCTAACGAGTGAAGTTAGGTGCTTGTATTTGCCAAGGCAGATAGTGGAAATCTCGTATCGGATTGGTCGGGGACTCGACGTACTCGGGTTACGGGGAACCAGGATAAAAATCCTTTTGTCTGCGTTTGTTTTTTTTTTTGTGATTTGCTATTTTTCTTGTACAAGCATTCGTTACTTATTAATTGTTCATGTTTGTGATTCATTGTTAACTTATTCAAAAGTTTGTATCTTTAATTTCCGCTGTGTATAAATCTATTTGTAAAGATCTATTTGTCAAAGTTATATTTATCTGATCTTAATCCAATCTCTTTCATATTCTTGTTAAGATTGTTTTGTTGATTAAGAACCAAACGTAGATCACTCTACTTGGTTTCTTAGGAAACATTAGAAGGAATTTATTTGTGTTAATATCGTCGAGCGAAAAAGTTTACTATATACACAACACTATTCAACCCCCCTTCTAGTGTTGTTTGCCATCCACAGGATCCAACACTTGGTATCAGAGCAAGGCTACAAAAGTGATGGCGTCAACATCTTTTCACTCTGAAGGACTGAATACCATGCGACCACCTCTATTCAACGGAACCAACTACGCTAGCTGGAAGATCCGAATGAAGACTCACCTAGAGTCATTGGACATTGAAGCTTGGACTATTACCAAAGTCCCGTACATCGCACCCACAGACGTTGAGTTTGGAAAATGGTCTGTCGACGACAAAAATAGAGCTAATCTCAATGCAAAAGCTATGAATGTTCTGTTTTGCGCTGTTACAGGAAATGAGTTCAATCGAGTCTCCCAATGTGAGACAGCACATCAAATATGGCATACTCTTCAGGTAAGCCACGAAGGTACTGAAAAGGTAAAAGAATCTCGCATAAACGTCTTACATTCAAAGTTCGAATCTTTTAAAATGGAAGAAGGAGAGAGTATCACCGATGTGAATACTCGTTTTACTAATATTACAAATGAGCTTGCAGGACTAGGAAAGAAACTTTCTGAGTATGAACAGGTAATGAAGATACTAAGATCCCTCCGACCCGAGTGGAAGGGAAAGACTACGGCCATTCGAGAAGCGCATAACGTAAAGGACCTCACCATCGAAGAACTGATGGGAAATCTCATGGCATATGAGATTGAGCTTGAAGAAGACAAGAAAATCGAAGAAAAACCAAAGAAGAAGAATCTTGCATTCAAAGCCCAAGAGGAAGATTCCGACTACACGGACAAAGAAGACCATATCGCGTTCATCTCAAAGAACTTTAAGGAGTTCATCACCAGTAAGTATGGAAAACGATCTTTTAGACCCACTAACGGTATTATTTGTTTTGGTTGTAATAAACCAGGGCATGTCAAAAGAGACTGTCCATTGGAAAGAAACAACCGTGATTCAAGAGATCGTGGGAAGAACAAAGACAATAATGAAAGGCAAAACAATACAAGAAACAAGTTTCGACGACCAAAGAAAGAAGCTTATGCAGCCTTCGACCAGAGCGAAGACTCTTCATCCAGTGAATCCTCAGAAGAATATAATGATGAAAGAAGAGAGACGGCACACATGTGCTTCATGGCATCTACATCATCCAAGGTAAGCTCGCATCATGATTCATCTAGCGACAATGAGTCATCGTCAAGCGATGATGAAGACTTGGATTATAAGGGAGCATATAAGGAGCTATGCAAAATGCATGAAAAGCTCATTAAAGAACATAGAAAAACACTTAGAAATATTAAAAGAGAGACTAAAGAAAAAGAAGAAGTCATTAAAGAAAATAGTCTTCTTAAAGAAACGAATGATCTCCTTCAAAAAGATATTTTGCTAGTAAATGAAAAAGTTGAAAATCTAAATAATCTTCTCGTATCTGTCAAAGATAAATACGACGCTACGATGAAAATTATTGAGAATTTTAACAAAGGAAAAGGGAAGCTAGATAGTATAATAGATAATCAAAAAGCTTCATCTAGCAAAACCGGACTCGGCTATGATTCACATCATACCAAGAAACGGGTTAAGCATACTAGGATGCATCATGCTAACGATAATGTTTTGAGCATCTGGGTACCAAAGAGATTATCTGATCAGCGAAAAGAAAGGTACGCTACTAACTTTGTTCAACAAATTCATTTTAACAAAAATTATAAATATGTTGTTCATGAAGGAACTAAACCGTATTGGGTTTGGCTTCCTAAAGACTTACTCCTCGGACTCAAAATCAAAGAGTACCATAAAACGCTTATTTATTTGCAGGTACTCTAAAAGGAGGAAAACAATGAAGAAAATTCAAGAAGTCAAAACGGCTGAATCAGAACAAAAGTTTTTTTTCTAAATTATTATATATATATGTGTGTGTGTGTGTGTGTGTGTGTGTGTGTGTGTGTGTGTGTGTGTGTGTGTGTGTGTGTGTGTGTGTGTGTAATGAGTTAATATGTGTATATGATTGTGTCTTATTCTTAAAAATATTTTTTTCTGAAAGCACACTCAACCTGGATCAAAATCTCCCCGGGATGAGAAAACGACTCAACCCAGCAGGGAGTCGACTACCTACATGAGGGAGTCGACTACCCGTGCGAAAATTTCTGGGTTGCTTTTTTTTTACTAACTCCTAATGGGTTCTATTGAGTGGATGGATCCAGATCCGTTAAGACAACTTACCCAATAAGCCTAAAACTCATCCTAACCATCCAAATCTTGATCTAAAGGCCCTCTCTTCTCCCCATCTCTTCATCCAAACAACAAAACCCCTAGAAAAACCCTAGAGGTAGCCAACTACCCCTCTTCCTCCTCCTCTTCTCTTGATTTTTCACCTTGGTGCTTGGACTTTTTGGAGCTATTTTCTCATCTTCCTCCAAAGTTACTCAAGGTAAAAAATATTTTCTTACTCCATGATTTTTTACTATTTCATCTCTCTTGGTTATCTAGTAGTGTAAAAATGTTATTTTTTCTTTTACTCTATATAAATGCCTATCAAGGGGATGTTCTCCAAGAAGAGGAAAACTACCACAGAAATTGATTCTGAAAAGGAGATTATCTTACCCTATCTTTTCAAAACTACTACCTATGAGAAATTTGTTAAGATCTCAAAGAAACCAATCTTGCATGAACGATTTGTCAAACTTCATGATGTCATCAATTATGGTATTGACAGTCTGTTAGATTTTCAAGACTTAGCAAACTTGTTCTCTTCTGAAAATGTGTATCTTTGTTATCCTAGGCTTGTTCATCTTTTCTATGCAAACATGGACTATGATCTTGTGAAAAGTCGTTTCATAACAAAAGTTCTTGATACTAAACTTGCTATAACTGTCAAATCCCTAGGAGAAGCCCTAGGTATCCCATACTCCGGTATGATTCTTGACAAAATCGAAATGACTGATGAGAACATTCTAGAAAGAATGTATTTGCCCGGTAGACACTTTCAAACCAAACTTCCTTGTAGCAATCTTCGCTATCCGGCGAGGATCTTGGCTAATATTTTGTCTTTTAACATAACTCAAAAATCTGGGAGCCATGCTATTCTTTCTGAGAAACAAGCTAAGTGCATTTATGCCATCCTAGGTAACATTCGTGTTAATTGGGCTAAAGTGATTATGGATTCTATCCTAGCCTCAGCTTCCTCTGATAGACCCTCCTCCACCCTTTCTGATGGACACTATCTTACTATACTATTCATTAGCTACAATGTGCCACTGGATCATGAAACATCCATTCTAGAACCTGCTCGTGTCTTTGATGTACATGCTCTTGGGAGAATGAATCTCCATCATGACCTTGATGAAAATGTCCCTGAAGAACAAATTGCTGCCGAAGGAGGATCATCATCCTCAAGGCGAGGTAAGAAAGTTGTCATTTCAGATTCAGAAGAAGAAGAAGAAGAAAAAGGAAGCGGCGAAGAAGAAGAAGAAGAAGAAGTTCCAGCATACATCCTTGAACTTCAGGAAATGCTCCTGAAAAAGATTGGAAGGTTGAAGATTAGACAAAAGCAAGGATTTGAAGACATAAATTGTAAAGTGGACGATTTGAAAGAGCTTGTTGTGAATAGCAACAAGATGACTGAGGACGCACTTGCCATGATCCTTGATGGGATCAAAGAACTAAAGAAAGGTGGCGGTCACTCTTAGCTCTTTCTTTCTCTAAAAACAATGGTTCTCAAAAACAATGGTTCTTAAAACTATGTCATTTGAGACGATGGTCTGTAATAACTCTATGTGTGGTGTTTGCTACAATATCTATATGATATATATCAACTGCCAGTATGAACTAACACATCTCTTGCAGGCACAAGAAATTGAATTTCCCTCCTAAACATATCTATTTGTTTATTTTTTTTTTGTTGATGACAAGGGGGAGAAAATTCATGTGACATGAGATACAAAATAAAATCATATGTATACTGTTTTGCTTCGATGATGTAGGGGAAGAACCGCATCAAAGCAGGGGGAGTAAGTATACCATATATTTTATCTTTTACTTCATTTTTTTTCTCATTTAGGTGTCATCATCAAAAAGGGGGAGGGTGATGGAAATTGAATTCCACCCCAAGTGATTTTGATGATGAGCACACCAAATGAAAGCTTGATGTACTAACTACACTACACTCAAGTGCGCAGAATTTGCGACGCTCTACTCATACTCAAAGAAGCACACTTCAACGCTCAAAGACAAAGACGAACATGACTAAACTCAAGTGATGAAGCTCAAGCTCAAAACAGGACAAGTAGCACAAAGAAAAGCTCACTTTCACTTCATCAAGTTGACCAAACTTCCGAAGACATGTTCTGAGTCTAGAGTGAGTGTGTCGTGTCTTTTAGGGTATTTGTTAATGTAGGATCCTGTCCAAAACAGAGTTAGGATCGATAACATGAAGTTTAGACTTACGCTTGCGTATGCGGCACGGTAGTCTACGAACTTCGCCTTCGGATTCGCCACGACGGATCGAGTCTTCTCACGAACGGAGTAAGGCTACTAATCCACAATCTAAATCTCTACTTTAGATTAAGAACTTGGATAAGAGGGAGAGAAAGGATTTCTGCAGAGCTTTGCTAGGATGAAGATGCATGCATGAATTTCATGCAAATGGTGTAAGAAATGGCTTACCCTTGGGTCTTATTTATAGCCCCCAAGGTAGTTATTTTAGGGTAAGTTGTTCCTTTGGAACAACTTAATTAAGGTGTACCACGATACATGGCACATTATAAGCTTAAGTTGTACCATATGCATGGTACAACATAAGCTTAAGATATTCCCCCTTTATTAGCCATATGTCGCATGCACTTATGCATATATAATGCGACTTTCCCACTCATCCAGAGATCCTCTCCGCAAGGGAACAGATTCCCTTTGTACACGACTTCGTGTACGCGACGTTCGAGGTCCGTATTCCCTCGTACATCCCCCACAAGGGTGTACAAACGTCTTCCATATCCAACATCTCCCACTCACACTTGAGGGGATTGTAAGAGAACGTCTTTCCCTTAGTTCTTTCATCTATCATACCGAGAAATAGACCGTGCGACTGTCATGCGCGTAGAGTCTGTTGTTGTGCACTTGTTAGAGATACACAACGACCTCGAAGGTGCAAAGTTGAGTAGTTCAACGCATGCTTTACCCTAGATTATTTCTTCACATTTCTTATACTTTATATTCAACAATTGAATCCCATCTGGATTACAATTGGCTGGCCAGCTTTGAATCATTAAAGTCCAAATGCGAATATGAAATCAATCTTCCTCTTCTTGCGAACCTTCTGATCTTGACTAGACTCGCTTTTCTAACGTGCCCCGCCGAGCCGAATTATCATAGCTCATAAGTAACACGCTAAGATAGCGATCATTTCGTCAAATCTAAAGGAACCAATTGGAGTCCTTGAGGGTAAGAGTAAAGACCCATATGGCCTTTGAGTCTCACATAATAGCAAACACTATTGCTACTAACTCAGTGGTCGAAATGCATACGTGGTATGAACACGTATTACAACATCACTCCTTTCCCAGGGAGAGTATGTCGTAATGATGTTGTACGGATGAAAAGATCAGACACCACAGTGACTATCTTTTTGAGTCCCCTTACTACTCGTGAAATATTCACGGACTCTCATCCTGCATAAGACAGATAGGAAAAAATCATATGAGATCTCTTTCAAATATCCTTGTGATACAGATCTCAGATCTTTTGTAAGCATCCATATGATGCAGATCTTTCATTCGACTATCTTGTTTAAGTCATGACTCTAAATCATTCGTCTAATGATTTTGACTTTAAACTAGTCTCATCTCTATCTTATCCATCTGATAAGATAAGGCGGTTGCTCATGTGAGAGAGCCAACCTTAATCTGTCCGACATACACACAATTCAGCTGAGATTTCAAAAATGTACACAAACATTTCTTAAGAAATTCATATGCAATGTTTGAAAAAGAACTTATTCTTTTATTAATTTTGATCATTTACAGACATGGGAATTTACATTGGTACAACTCAGCTCTTACGCAATCCTTGAGATGATAAGTGTTTGTAAAACACATCTCTGGGGATCGCCTTTGTAAGCGGATCCGCTATCATCTCATGCGTAGATATGTACCTTATGTCTACCTTCTTGGTCTTATCATAGTCTTTTGCAAATTTGTAGCGGATATCTATGTGTTTGGTCTTACAATGGAATTTCGGATCTTTGACATAGGCTATAGATGCTTGACTGTCGCTGTGTATAGGTACAGCACCTGAGTCACTTGCATTAATTAGCCTGTCTAAGAACTTCCTAAGCCAAACAGCCTCTTGAACTGCCATGCTAAATGCTACAAACTCGGCTTCCATGGTTGAAAGTGCGATGCAGGATTGTTTCTTGCTACTCCAGGATATTGCACCAGATCCGAGTAGAAAAACATATCCTGAGGTCGATCGTCGTTCATCGAGATCACCCGCCCAATCAGCATCAGTGTAGCCTTCGAGCCTCAAGGCATCTCCTTGATAGCATAAAGCAAAGTCTGCAGTTCCTTTGAGATACCGCATTATCCTCTTAACCGCTTTCCAGTGTACTTGCCCTGGGTTGGATTGGTAACGACTTACCATTCCAACGGCAAAACAGATGTCCGGTCTTGTACACATCATAGCGTACATTAGACTACCAACTGCACTGGAATATGGAACTTTTTCCATAATCTCCTTCTCTTTTTGGTTCTTCGGACATGATTTCAGACATAAATTGTCGCACTTGCTTATTGGAGTATCAATGGACTTGCAGTCCTGCATATTAAAACGTTCTAGAACCTTCTTTATATAAGTCTCCTGTGAAAGAGAAAGAAGTTTCTTCGAACGATTCCTTGAAATCTTAACTCCAAGGATATATGCGGCTTCTCCCATGTCTTTCATCTCAAAAACTGATGAAAGCCAAGCCTTGATATCCATCACAAAGCCCTTGTCATTTCCGGCTATTAAGATGTCATCTACATATAGAGACATAATAACATACTTGTTCTTATTCCTCTTGATATATACACAGTTATCTTCATCAAGCATGGAAAATCCATTTGATAAGACAACCTCTTGAAATCGTATATACCACTGCCTCGAGGATTGTTTAAGACCATATATGGATTTAAGAAGTTTACAAACCTTATGTTCGTTTCCTTCTTTTACAAACCCTGTTGGTTGTTCCATATAGATCTCCTCGTCCAATTCTCCATTGAGAAAAGCAGTCTTTACATCCATTTGATGTAATTCGAGGTCTAAGCAAGCTACCATTGCCAGAATCAGGCGAATTGAGGTAAAACGAACAACAGGTGAGAAGGTCTCTTCGTAGTCTATCCCTTCCTGTTGCGTAAAACCTTTCGCGACAAGGCGAGCTTTATATCTGTCAATAGAGCCATCAGCCTTATGCTTGATCTTGAGAACCCATTTGTTCCCAATAGCTCTACGTCCTCTGGGTAAGTCAACTAAGTCCCAGACTTGGTTAACTTTCATGGATTCTAATTCCTCTTGCATCGCTTCCATCCATTTGTCTTTAGCAGGGCAAGATACGGCCTGTTTGAAAGTAGCAGGCTCGTCATCTTCTTGTAGTAAAGTCATAAAGGTTTGCGGAAATTCATCCTCAAATCTTAGAGGAGCCAACCTTGTACGACTACTACGTCGTATTTGAGATTCTTCAAGTCCTTGTTGACTTGAATTTAGATCAATTCTAATATCACTCCCACTTGGAATGTCGTTAGAATTGCTCCCACTTGGATCATTATTCCCGTATGGAATAGGATAATCGTCATTCGTATAATCCATTGGTGAAGGTTGAAACGTATTTTCATTTTCACCAAGAATTCTCCCACTCGAATGAGGTAATCCTTCTTGATCATAAATCTCAAATAGAGATAAGTCCTGACTTATCTCGCCCTGTCTTGGAAACTCGTTTTCCAAGAAAGTGACATCCCTCGACTCAAACTCAATTAGCCCACCATTGTCTTCCTGACTAACAAAAACATAACCTTTGGAGTTTTCTGCGTATCGTATAAAGATACATTTCCTTCCCCTTGGCCCAAGTTTTCCATACTTATGGGAGGAAATATGTGCGTAGGATGCACAACCCCAAGGTTTCAAAATGTTTAAGTCAGGAGACCTTTGGTTCCACAACTCATAAGGAGTGGAGCTAACTGATTTCGAGGGTACACGGTTTAAAATGAAAGTGGCCGTCAATAATGCATCTCCCCAAAAGGTGATTGGCAAGTTAGCTTGCGCCATCATTGAACGGACCATTTCCATTAAAGTCCTATTTCTCCTTTCTGCAACACCGTTTTGTTGAGGAGTATAAGGCATAGTTACCTGATGTACTATGCCTTTTTCATCACAGAGTTCCTTAAAACTTATTGATTGATATTCACCGCCCCTATCGGTTCGCAAGACCTTAATCTTGCGATCTAATTGATTCTCCACTAAACTCATATAGTTTTTAAAGCAAGCCAAAGCTTCACTTTTGTGGGATATCAAATAGATATGTCCGAATCGGGTAAAATCATCAATAAAAGTGATGAAATAGGACTTTCCGCGTCTTGTCTTGACATTCATCGGACCACATATGTCCGAATGGATAAGCTGTAATGGAACCTCGGCCCTTGTGCCGGTTCCAAACGGCTTGCGACAAGATTTCCCCACAAGGCAATGTTCGCAGGTCGACATTTCAACCTTTGAAACATTGGATAGAAGACCACGTTTGGCGAGTCTATCCATACGCGTTGGTCCAATATGACCAAGCCTTGCGTGCCAACAATTCACATCAGACTCATAAGTCTTAGAATTTGCAATAAGGAAATTTTCATTACATGAGGAATCATACATTGTACTCATTACAATAAATCCTTTAAATACAAACCCAGTACCAATAAGAGTATTATTACAACTTAAGTCCACATTACAATCATGAAAAAACCAGTTATAGCCAAGACCCATTAATACAACCACAGAAATTATATTCCTTCGAATATCTGGAGCGAAGAGGACATCATGAAGTAGGAGAGTGCGGCCGTTGTCCAAGACTAGCTTGCAAGTCCCAACGCCTTTCACTTCAACACGTGTGTTGTTTCCTACATAGATCCACTTCGTTCCTTGGGGTATCCGGTGATACTCCACGAAGGACCGTCTGTCCCTTGCTATGTGGTCGGTGGCACCTGAATCAATTATCCAAAATGGATTAGATTCCACAAGAAATATTGAACTAGAAACACATATGTAACTAGTATATTTACAAGTTACCTCGTCGCCTCCACTCGTACACGAACGAGCATAGTGACCGAGCTTGTTGCACTTGAAGCACTTGATCCTCTTCAAGTCTTTCTTCTTGTGCCATTTCTTGTGCCCACCCTTATGTTTGGGTTTCTTGGTAGACTCAGGTTGCTTATTACGTTCATTAGTGAACTTCGAACGATTTTTCCTTTTCTTTCCCCCGTGTGAGGAACTAGCAACCATGTGCACTTCTGCACTTGGCTTGGCAGCCGCAAGCCGCTCTTCCTCTAATTCGAGGTGCTTGGAAACATCGCTGAAGGTCTTGATGCTCTCATTGTGAGTGAGATGCATCTTCATTTGGTCCCACCCATTTGGTAGGGAACGTATGACTGCTTGGATTTGTTGCTCATCTGTGAGCACATGACCTGCGTCCTTTAACTCTGATATAAGGTTCGCCATATGTCGCAGATGTTTCCCCATGGAATGATCTGGACGTTTCTTATATGTATCGAACTTTATAGTTAAGGCGCGAAGTTTGGACACCGATGTGCCACCGAACTTCTCCTCTAGTTTGGACCATATGTCCATGGCTAGGTCATGTTCTCGGAAGATGCGCATTATGTCATCAGCCATACTGCTTAATAACGTAATGCGCGCTATCTTGTTCTTCCGAGACCAAGCATCAAAAGCTTCCTTGTCTCGTCGGTGTTGGGCCGTAGTGCCCAACTCAGGTTCAATCATAACGTTCTTTAGAGTTTCGAGCACTTCTTGCTCCTCTAGAACGTATTGTATCTTGATGGACCAAAGTTTGTAATTATCGCCGTTGAGTTTTTCACCTTTGTTTAACTCAGCGACGATATTCTTTGAAGCGGAAGACATTTTACTTTTAAAATGCTGCAAAAGACATAAAAACCGAAGGTTCGATCAAAAACATATTGCATAAAATTCTTAAAATATAACTCCCACTTGAAATTATATTATATTTGATAAGTTACTTTCGAAAAATATTGAAGATGTTGTTCTAGAATCGAAAAGGTCTCTTTGATTCCAATCACCATCTAGAACAACCTTCAATATTCCCACATCACTTATCAAACAATAGTACTATTATAGTACTAGCAGCGGAAAAACGAGTTTGAAAACGTATTTTTCAAATATAATTCCCACTTGAAATGATAATAGAATATCCCATATGGATAGTTCTAAAATCAACTCCCACTTGGAATGATATTCATAATTTGATAAGTTACTTTCGAAAAATATTGAAGATGTTACTCTAGAGTCGGAAAGGTCACTACGTTTTCGATCACCATCTAGAGTAACTTTCAATATTTCTCCCTCACTTTATCAAATGTTAGTACTCTTATAGTACTTTGCAGCGGAAAAGCGTTTTTGAAAACTTATTTTTCAAAACGTATGAAAACGTATTTTTCAAATAAAATATATTTCAACTTAGTACCCTTATGATACTAGTGAAATATTCGGCACTTCCTGACCATTTGTCGGGAATGAGCCGTAGCCGTGCCTAAGTCGGATCCCCCTTTTTTGGGGATTTTTCTGCAAATTATCGTCGCCGGCTCCCGTATGGATCCAGGCGTTTCCCCCCGTATGAGAGAAATTTGATGCAGACGACTGTCGTTTGGCCCCGTATGGGCTAGTTCGACCAAGGCCTTTGCCGAATTGGTCTGAAACTTCCCCCGGCCAGTGCCGATCAGTCCGACAACCGGCCAAGGACGGCCTGCGGCAGCCCTGGCCACTGCCAGGGCCGGCCTGGCCACTGGCCTGGCCTAGGCCAGAGGCCGGCCAGGCCTCTGCCTGGCCTGGCCTCGGCCAGAGGCCGGCCAGGCCTTCTGCCTGGCCTGGCCTCGGCCAGAGGCCCCTGGCCGGGGCCAGGGCCCCTGCCCTGGCCTCGGCCAGGGCGGCCAGGCCCTGGCCTGAGGCCAGGGCGCTGCCCTGGCCTCTGCCAGGGCGGCCAGGCCCTGGCCGAGGCCAGGGCCTCTGCCCTGGCCTCGGCCAGGGCGGCCAGGGCGGCCAGGGCGGCCCTGGCCTCTGCCAGGGCGGCCCTGGCCTGAGGCCAGGGCGCTACCCTGGCCTCTGCCAGGGCGCTGCCCTGGCCTCTGCCAGGGCGGCCAGGCCCTGGCCGGGGCCAGGGCCTCTGCCCTGGCCTCGGCCAGGGCGGCCGGGCCCTGGCCTCTGCCAGGGCGGCAGGGCCCTGGCCGGGGCCAGGGCCCCTGCCCTGGCCTCGGCCAGGCCCTGGCCGGGGCCAGGGCCCCTGCCCTGGCCTCGGCCAGGGAGGCCAGGCCCTGGCCTGGCCGCGGCCAGGGCCTTCTGCCCCTGGCCGTGGCCGGCCAGAGCCGGCCGGCCATGGCATTTTTTTGCCTTGACCGGTCATGTCCCTTTGGCCATGGCCGGTTTCCCCTTTCATGGGAGGCCGCACACCCCCGCCGGAGGGGGTTGCCGCGGTGGTTATTGGCCATAGCCAACCCCCTCCGCATGGGGAGGGGGGTGCATGGCCTTCATAACCCATTTGGTCATGGTGCACATGCACAAAAAAAAATTCATCTTCCCCGATGGGAATAACCACCATCTTCTTCTCCGGTGAAGCACCCGTTCGTCGAGGAAGTAGTTGTCCTCCAATGGCCGTGTGCCAAAAAATGAACCCACTTCAAAAATTCGTAAACTACGCGCTCCACATGAAGAGAGCGCCCATTCCCTATGAATGGAGACTCAGCATCCATGAAGAGAGCGAGTTTGACGATATGAACGGTCGGTTCTTCCCGTCACGGAGAGTCCCTGCCATATCCGTAATGACAGAAGACCCTAACGTGAAAAGAACAACCGCTGCGTTCTCTCCGTCACGAAGCGTTCCTACCATATCCGTAATGGTAGGATACCCATCCGTGAAAAAGACAACGACTCGTTCATAGTTTCTCCGGGGCGAACTCGTATGGCTTTGATACCAATGTAGGATCCTGTCCAAAACAGAGTTAGGATCGATAACATGAAGTTTAGACTTACGCTTGCGTATGCGGCACGGTAGTCTACGAACTTCGCCTTCGGATTCGCCACGACGGATCGAGTCTTCTCACGAACGGAGTAAGGCTACTAATCCACAATCTAAATCTCTACTTTAGATTAAGAACTTGGATAAGAGGGAGAGAAAGGATTTCTGCAGAGCTTTGCTAGGATGAAGATGCATGCATGAATTTCATGCAAATGGTGTAAGAAATGGCTTACCCTTGGGTCTTATTTATAGCCCCCAAGGTAGTTATTTTAGGGTAAGTTGTTCCTTTGGAACAACTTAATTAAGGTGTACCATGATACATGGCACATTATAAGCTTAAGTTGTACCATATGCATGGTACAACATAAGCTTAAGATATTCCCCCTTTATTAGCCATATGTCGCATGCACTTATGCATATATAATGCGACTTTCCCACTCATCCAGAGATCCTCTCCGCAAGGGAACAGATTCCCTTTGTACACGACTTCGTGTACGCGACGTTCGAGGTCCGTATTCCCTCGTACATCCCCCACAAGGGTGTACAAACGTCTTCCATATCCAACAGTTAAAGCCATATCAAATAGACAAAACACACACACACACAAACAATTTCGAAAATACTTTTAATTATCTTCAAAATATTTTCGAGAGCTTTTTCTAGTCACTTCATAATTTTCGTAGTGAAACTCCACGCACCCTGGAGCTAACTACTTGTCTGACTAGAAGAGCAGTAGGAAAAACTCCTCTGGGAGTCGACTACCAAAAGTAGGGAGTCGACTACTTGTCAGAGATCAAAAACTCCTGGAGTTCTCTGGGAGTCGACTACCTATATGAGGGAGTCGACTACCATCTGTAAATTTCAGACGTTTTTGAATTTGAATTTTGAAATCCTTTGAGCAATTTACTCCGTAATTTTTGGGACAAAAGTCAAACGAAATTTGAAATTCAAATCTCAGTTTTTTCCCTATAAATAGAGCTAAATTCTTTTGTGAAAAACACAACATTGAAAATAAAATCTATTGTGAAAACTCTCTTGAATTCAAAGCTCACAATTTTCTCTCTAGCCAATTTAATTTTTATTTGATCTTGCAATACTTTCTTATTCTTTTTTGAAGATCATACTCTTACTTTTTTATTGGCTAAATCGTTTTCAAAATCCTTACTATTATTCTCTTTAATTCTATTTGAAAGGATTTTTGAAAAGTTCTAGATCACAAAGAACTTCTCTCGTATCTTTGTGTGATCTAGACTATCATTCTATCAAGCCACTACACAAATTGTCTTAACTTTGATTGGCTATAGAATCGGGTGTGTAAACCAATCTCCATCATTTATTGTGGTGTATTTGATAAATTCTCATTGTATTGATTGTTGGAACCCTAGACAAGTCTAGTTGTTGCCAGTTGGAAAGTCCTCGGTTTGTAAGGCAAGGGTAAATCCTAGACAAGTCCAGGTGTTGTGGTTGGAAATCCTGGTCAAGGCTAGGTCGTTGGAAATCCTAACGAGTGAAGTTAGGTGCTTGTATTTGCCAAGGCAGATAGTGGAAATCTCGTACCGGATTGGTCGGGGACTGGACGTATCCGGGTTACGAGAAACCAGGATAAAAATCCTTTTGTCTGCGTTTGTTTTTTTGTGATTTGTTATCTTTCTTGTACAAGCATTCGTTACTTATTAATTGTTCATCTTTGTGATTCATTGTTAACTTATTCAAAAGTTTGTATCTTTAATTTCCGCTGTGTATAAATCTATTTGTAAAGATTTATTTGTCAAAGTTATATTTATCTGATCTTAATCCAATCACTTTCATATTCTTGTTAAGATTGTTTTGTTGATTAAGAACCAAGCGTAGATCACTCTACTTGGTTTCTTAGGCAACATTAGAAGGAATTTATTTGTGTTAATATCGTCGAGCGAAAAAGTTTACTATATACACAACACTATTCAACCCCCCCTTCTAGTGTTGTTTGCCATCCACAGGATCCAACACTTGGTATCAGAGCAAGGCTACAAAAGTGATGGCGTCAACATCTTTTCACTCTGAAGGACTGAATACCATGCGACCACCTCTATTCAACGGAACCAACTACGCTAGCAGGAAGATCCGAATGAAGACTCACCTAGAGTCATTGGACATTGAAGCTTGGACTATTACCAAAGTCCCGTACATCGCACCCACCGACGTTGAGTTTGGAAAATGGTCTGTCGACGACAAAAAGAGAGCTAATCTCAATGCAAAAGCTATGAATGCTCTGTTTTGCGCTGTTACAGGAAATGAGTTCAATCGAGTCTCCCAATGTGAGACAGCACATCAAATATGGCATACTCTTCATGTAAGCCACGAAGGTACTGAAAAGGTAAAAGAATCTCGCATAAACATCTTACATTCAAAGTTCGAATCTTTTAAAATGGAAGAAGGAGAGAGTATCACCGATGTGAATACTCGTTTTACTAATATTACAAATGAGCTTGCAGGACTAGGAAAGAAACTTTCTGAGTATGAACAGGTAATGAAGATACTAAGATCCCTCCGACCCGAGTGGAAGGGAAAGACTACGGCCATTCGAGAAGCGCATAACGTAAAGGACCTCACCATCGAAGAACTGATGGGAAATCTCATGGCATATGAGATTGAGCTTGAAGAAGACAAGAAAATCGAAGAAAACCCAAAGAAGAAGAATCTTGCATTCAAAGCCCAAGAGGAAGATTCCGACTACACAGACAAAGAAGACCATATCGCGTTCATCTCAAAGAACTTTAAGGAGTTCATCACCAGTAAGTATGGAAAACGATCTTTTAGACCCACTAACGGTATTATTTGTTTTGGTTGTAATAAACCAGGGCATGTCAAAAGAGACTGTCCATTGGAAAGAAACAACCGTGATTCAAGAGATCGTGGGAAGAACAAAGACAAAAATGAAAGGCAAAACAATACAAGAAATAAGTTTCGACGACCAAAGAAAGAAGCTTATGCAGCCTTCGACCAGAGCGACGACTCTTCATCCGGTGAATCCTCAGAAGAAGATAATGATGAAAGAAGAGAGACGGCACACATGTGCTTCATGGCATCTACATCATCCAAGGTAAGCTCGCATCATGATTCATCTAGCGACAATGAGTCATCGTCAAGCGATGATGAAGACTTGGATTATAAGGGAGCATATAAGGAGCTATGCAAAATGCATGAAAAGCTCATTAAAGAACATAGAAAAACACTTAGAAATATTAAAAGAGAGACTAAAGAAAAAGAAGAAGTCATTAAAGAAAATAGTCTTCTTAAAGAAACGAATGATCTCCTACAAAAAGATATTTTGCTAGTAAATGAAAAAGTTGAAAATCTAAATAATCTTCTCGTATCTGTCAAAGATAAATACGACGCTACGATGAAAATTATTGAGAATTTTAACAAAGGAAAAGGGAAGCTAGATAATATAATAGATAATCAAAAAGCTTCATCTAGCAAAACCGGACTCGGCTATGATTCACATCATACCAAGAAACGGGTTAAGCATACTAGGATGCATCATGCTAACGATAATGTTTTGAGCATCTGGGTACCAAAGAGATTATCTGATCAGCGAAAAGAAAGGTACGCTACTAACTTTGTTCAACAAATTCATTTTAACAAAAATTATAAATATGTTGTTCATGAAGGAACTAAACCGTATTGGGTTTGGCTTCCTAAAGACTAACTCCTCGGACTCAAAATCAAAGAGTACCATAAAACGCTTATTTATTTTCAGGTACTCTAAAAGGAGGAAAACAATGAAGAAAATTCAAGAAGTCAAAACGGCTGAATCATAACAAAAGTTTTTTTTCCTAAATTATTATTATATATATATATATATATATATATATATATATATATATATATATATATATATATATTTAAATGTGTTGTAATGAGTTAATATGTGTATATGGTTGTGTTTTATTCTTAAAAATATTTTTTTCCTGAAAGCACACTCAACCTGGATCAAAATCTCCCCGGGATGAGAAAACGACTCAACCCAGCAGGGAGTCGACTACCTACAGGAGGGAGTCGACTACCCGTGCGAAAATTTCTGGGTTGCTCTTTTTTTTACTAACTCCTAATGGGTTCTATTGAGTGGATGGATCCAGATCCGTTAAGACAACTTACCCAATAAGCCTAAAACTCATCCTAAGCATCCAAATCTTGATCTAAAGGCCCTCTCTTCTCCCCATCTCTTCATCCAAACAACAAAACCCCTAGAAAAACCCTAGAGGTAGCCGACTACCCCTCTTCCTCCTCCTCTTCTCTTGATTTTTCACCTTGGTGCTTGGACTTTTTGGAGCTATTTTCTCATCTTCCTCCAAAGTTACTCAAGGTAAAAAAATTTTTCTTACTCCATGATTTTTTACTATTTCATCTGTCTTGGTTATCTAGTAGTGTAAAAATGTTATTTTTTCTTTTACTCTATCTAGATGCCTATCAAGGGGATGTTCTCCAAGAAGAGGAAAACTACCACAGAAATTGATTCTGAAAAGGAGATTATCTTACCCTATCTTTTCAAAACTACTACCTATGAGAAATTTGTTAAGATCTCAAAGAAACCAATCTTGCATGAACGATTTGTCAAACTTCATGATGTCATCAATTATGGTATTGACAGTCTGTTAGATTTTCAAAACTTAGCAAACTTGTTCTCTTCTGAAAATGTGTATCTTTGTTATCCTAGGCTTGTTCATCTTTTCTATGCAAACATGGACTATGATCTTGTGAAAAGTCGTTTCATAACAAAAGTTCTTGATACTAAACTTGCTATAACTGTCAAATCCCTAGGAGAAGCCCTAGGTATCCCATACTCCGGTATGATTCTTGACAAAATCGAAATGACTGATGAGAACATTCTAGAAAGAATGTATTTGCCCGGTAGACACTTTCAAACCAAACTTCCTTGTAGCAATCTTCGCTATCCGGCGAGGATCTTGGCTAATATTTTGTCTTTTAACATAACTCAAAAATCTGGGAGCCATGCTATTCTTTCTGAGAAACAAGCTAAGTGCATTTATGCCATCCTAGGTAACATTCGTGTTAATTGGGCTAAAGTGATTATGGATTCTATCCTAGCCTCAGCTTCCTCTGATAGACCCTCCTCCACCCTTTCTCATGGACACTATCTTACTATACTATTCATTAGCTACAATGTGCCACTGGATCATGAAACATCCATTCTAGAACCTGCTCGTGTCTTTGATGTACATGCTCTTGGGAGAATGAATCTCCATCATGACCTTGATGAAAATGTCCCTGAAGAACAAATTGCTGCCGAAGGAGGATCATCATCCTCAAGGCGAGGTAAGAAAGTTGTCATTTCAGATTCAGAAGAAGAAGAAGAAGAAGAAGAAAAAGGAAGCGGCGAAGAAGAAGAAGAAGAAGAAGTTCCAGCATACATCCTTGAACTTCAGGAAATGCTCCTGAAAAAGATTGGAAGGTTGAAGATTAGACAAAAGCAAGGATTTGAAGACATAAATTGTAAAGTGGACGATTTGAAAGAGCTTGTTGTGAATAGCAACAAGATGACTGAGGACGCACTTGCCATGATCCTTGATGAGATCAAAGAACTAAAGAAAGGTGGCGGTCACTCTTAGCTCTTTCTTTCTCTAAAAACAATGGTTCTCAAAAACAATGGTTCTTAAAACTATGTCATTTGAGACGATGGTCTGTAATAACTCTATGTGTGGTGTTTGCTACAATATCTATATGCTATATATCAACTGCCAGTATGAACTAACACATCTCTTGCAGGCACAAGAAATTGAATTTCCCTCCTAAACATATCTATTTGTTTATTTTTTTTGTTGATGACAAGGGGGAGAAAATTCAAGTGACATGAGATACAAAATAAAATCATATGTATACTGTTTTGCTTCGATGATGTAGGGGAAGAACCGCATCAAAGCAGGGGGAATAAGTATACCATATATTTTATCTTTTACTTACTTCATTTTTTTTCTCATTTGGGTGTCATCATCAAAAAGGGGGAGAGTGATGGAAATTGAATTCCACCCCAAGTGATTTTGATGATGAGCACACCAAATGAAAGCTTGATGTACTAACTACACTACACTCAAGTGCGCAGAATTTGCGAAGCTCTACTCATACTCAAAGAAGCACACTTCAACGCTCAAAGACAAAGACGAACATGACTAAACTCAAGTGATGAAGCTCAAGCTCAAAACAGGACAAGTAGCACAAAGAGAAGCTCACTTTCACTTCATCAAGTTGACCAAACTTTCGAAGACATGTTCTGAGTCTAGAGTGAGTGTGTCGTGTCTTTTAGGGTATTTGTTAAAGCCATATCAAATAGACAAAACACACACACACAAACAATTTCGAAAATACTTTTAATTATCTTCAAAATATTTTCGAGAACTTTTTCTAGTCGCTTCATAATTTTCGTAGTGAAACTCCACGCACCCTGGAGCTAACTACTTGTCTGACTAGAAGAGCAGCAGAAAAAACTCCTCTGGGAGTCGACTACCAAAAGTAGGGAGTCGACTACTTGTCAGAGATCAAAAACTCCTGGAGTTCTCTGGGAGTCGACTACCTATATGAGGGAGTCGACTACCAGCTGTAAATTTCAGACATTTTTGAATTTGAATTTTGAAATCCTTTGAGCAATTTACTCCGTAATTTTTGGGACAAAAGTCAAACGAAATTTGAAATTCAAATCTCAGTTTTTTCCCTATAAATAGAGCTAAATTCTTTTGTGAAAAAAACAACATTGAAAATAAAATCTATTGTGAAAACTCTCTTGAATTCAAAGCTCACAATTTTCTCTCTAGCCAATTTAATTTTTATTTGATCTTGCAATACTTTCTTATTCTTTTTTGAAGATCATACTCTTACTTTTTTATTGGCTAAATCGTTTTCAAAATCCTTACTATTATTCTCTTTAATTCTATTTGAAAGGATTTTTGAAAAGTTCTAGATCACAAAGAACTTCTCTCGTATCTTTGTGTGATCTAGACTATCATTCTATCAAGCCACTGCACAAATTGTCTTAACTTTAATTGGCTATAGAATCGGGTGTGTAAACCAATCTCCATCATTTATTGTGGTGTATTGGATAAATTCTCATTGTGTTGATTGTTGGAACACTAGACAAGTCTAGTTGTTGCCAGTTGGAAAGTCCTCGGTTTGTGAGGCAAGGGTAAATCCTAGACAAGTCCAGGTGTTGTGGTTGGAAATCCTGGTCAAGGCTAGGTCGTTGGAAATCCTAACGAGTGAAGTTAGGTGCTTGTATTTGCCAAGGCATATGGTGAAAATCTCGTACCGGATTGGTCGGAGACTGGACGTACCCGGGTTGCGGGGAACCAGGATAAAAATCCTTTTGTCTGCGTTTGTTTTTTTGTGATTTGTTATCTTTCTTGTACAAGCATTCGTTACTTATTAATTGTTCATCTTTGTGATTCATTGTTAACTTATTCAAAAGTTTGTATCTTTAATTTCCGCTGTGTATAAATCTATTTGTAAAGATCTATTTGTCAAAGTTATATTTATCTGATCTTAATCCAATCTCTTTCATATTCTTGTTAAGATTATTTTGTTGATTAAGAACCAAGCGTAGATCACTCTACTTGGTTTCTTAGGCAACATTAGAAGGAATTTATTTGTGTTAATATCGTCGAGCGAAAAAGTTTACTATATACACAACACTATTCAACCCCCCCCCCCCTTCTAGTGTTGTTTGCCATCCACAGGATCCAACAATTTCATGATAATGGACGTCAAGGAGGAGGGCGATACATCACTCATACTAGGACGCCCATTCCTCGCCACCGCCAGTGTCATCGTCGATGTGCGGGAGGGGACCCTTACCTTGAACGTCGGCAACATCGAAGTGGAGCTTCATATACCAAAGGCAATGAAGCACATGCCGCATCATGAAGAGCTAGATTACCTGGACCTCCTTGATGAGGTCATTGAAGAGGCGATACCCCATTCCATTGGCGCACCCCACGAAGATAGCTTCGAAGAAGGCCTAGACTTGGCCGAAGAAGATAAGATGGAGCACCCCCCCCCCCCCCGATATCTCCATGGAAATTGATGATGGCGACGCTGATGTCGCAAGAATACGGGAGCTCTGCAAGCTCTCGAAGTTAAGGACTCCAAAGAAAGCTCCACCGATACGACGATCGGTGTCACCGGTGAAGTCGAAGACCGGAGCAAGCTCTAGCTTGGGGGAGCCACCCCCAACATTGCCTATGACGAAGGGGCGCTGAGGAAGACCTCACACCACCATGATCCAAATCCGAGTGGTCTTCCAAGCAAGTTCGACGGGTGCATCTCGTATGCACCCAACATCAAGCGTTAATTGAAAATCAATAGGGGTCGAGCTCAAGACCTTAAACGAGCGCTTGTCGGGAGGCAACCCGAAGGTTATCGCATTTTTTCTACTTTGGTCTTTATTTTTGTTTTAGATTTTGTTAGTGTTTTTGAGTCGTTTGCCCAAAAAATTCTGACAACGGGTCCTATTTTCTTTGACAGGAGAGGAGAACGGGATATCTATCATATAGAGGATGACTAAGGCGAAGAAGAGCGCTCCAGGAATGCGCTCGAGGCTTAGGAGAAGGAAGAAATCCACTGGAGAAAGAAAAACAGAGATTAGAGCCAAAACGGAGCATCACAGCAGAAAACAGAGCCTCACTCGGCCGAGTAACATATCCACTCGGCCGATCAGCCAACGTCGTCCGCCCGAGTGGCGCACTAACGAGGGACGTCTGCTGCACCCAACTCTCTGCTCTTTTTTCAATTTCAGAATAAATTACCACTCGGCCGAGTATATATCTTCACTCGACCGAGTGAAACTGATACGCTCCTAGGGCGAGTATTGCCGAGTAGCTTGTGCCACTCGGCCGAATGGAATTTTTCCCCTCAGCCGAGGGTGGCAAAGACACTCGGCCGAGTCGTAAGCGGGGAGAAGTTTTCAAAAAAATATTTTTCGTTACGTTCACTCAGCCGAGTGATTTAGTCACTCGGCCGAGTCGTAACTTCACTTATATAAGCGGATGGGCTCGGCGCGGAATTCAAAACGCCCAAGTTTTCTTTTCGTGCCCGAGCCCGATCGTCTCCTCCCCCGCTGCGACCACACCCTCGCCCGAACGCCTCCCTCGACCGCCCGCCCGTCGGCGGCTGAGCGCCGATCACCGACCGCCGCACCCCCTCACCGCCGGCGACTCCCTCGCCGCCGGCCGACCTCCGGTAACCCCTATTTCGCCCGTTTTCTCCATTTTCTCGTATTTTCGACCATCCGTGCACTAATCGAGCCCCTAAATCAAATTAATTTCTTTATCTATCTATTATACCCCTAACCCCACATGTATTTTGAATTTTACACGCTGATATTCTTGTTTGATGTGTAGGCTATCTTGGGGAGCTTAGGGGAGCTTCCGGGACGCGATTTTGGCCTTGTGGAGTTGGCGTCTTCGCACGCATCCGCTGTTTTGCTCTCGTGGCGTGTTCAGGTACCATCGTTCCATTTATTTTGGCACGCCGCGTTTTATATTAGTTGGGTGAGCACTCGGGGCGCACATGCCGCCCCGTACACGACCACGCACTCGGGGAGCTTCCACCAAGCGGAAGCGGCCGGATGAGCCCGGCCCCTCCCACGCTAGGGAGGACTCCCCTCCAGCTTCACCACCACACCCCACACAGCCACTCCCTGCCGAGCCCATCCACGCACAGCCACCACCGGCTCCTGTCGTCGGGCCGCTGGGTATTACGTTCCGAAACGACGCACATCGCGTCGCTTTTGAGCATATCGCCCAGCGCTCGATAGTGCCCTCCAGGTTCGCACACCTTGCAGACCTAGGCCGCCTGGGGGTACTAGAGGGGTTGCTCACGTTGTACGACAACGTGGGTTGGCGAGATTTTCTTTCCGTGTCGGTAGACACCTACATCCGTCTGACACTTGATGTGCTTAGGTCGATCACCCGGACCGCTGAGGGATGCTCCTTCCGACTTATGGATCGAGAGTGTCAGATCACTCTCGATATGCTTCGAGCGTTCTTTCAGTGGCCCGCTGTCCCCACACCCGACCGAGCCTACGCCCCCACACACATCCCTCCCCCATCCTTCGATTCACACGCCTTCTGGGCCCGGATCACAGGTTTACCACCGGCCTTTGACCCTAGTAGGGCCAAGGCCTCGGCCATTGTCCACCCCTGCCTCCGCATAGCACATCGCCTTATGGCGACCACCTTTCTAGCGAGGTATGAGCCTGGGACGATGTCTACGCCTGAGCTCTATATGCTCTACGCGATGACTCGTCCCAGAGTTCTAGATAGGGATGGAGTTACGTTGGTCCCCGCCGTTGAGATTGACGTCACTAGCTGGTTTTTGGACCGCATCATCGTATCGGTTGGCGCTCGCTCCCTGATATGTTGCGGCAGCCTGATCACCCTGCTAGCCCTGATGATCGACGAGGACCTTCCGGCTGACCTGCGACGAGCCCCGGGCCCCACTGCACTTTCGATAGACGTCATGGCCCGGATGAAGATGCTTCGTCCGCACGACCAGCGGCACTGTGTATGGTTGCACGGTCCGTTCGGTGCTGACTACATGATCCTCCCGAGCCCAGCTCAGACACACATAGCACCGGCACACGACGACTGGCTTCCGACGATGGATCTCCTAATCCCCGCCGCCTACGTGCTAGAGGCCGAGGGAGCTGAGCCTGCACGACCTGCACACCATGCACCGCCAGCTGACCCTGTGTTCCCTCAGCCTGAGCCTGCACTTTCCGCCGCTCCCGACACCTCTATCCACACTTCTGTCAGTGTCGGGAGTACACTTGCTGAGCCTACGCCCACCACGTCTGCAACTACCACCAGCACTGTTGTGCCCTTGTCGATTGAGTCACTCACCTCTCTGCTACCCGAGCGTCCACCTACTATAGTTGAGAGCGGTGAGCCTTCTTTTCCTGACGTCGTACGGTCCCTATCTGGCTTGTTGTCCGCTGGGGTATCACCTTTTGGTCCATTCACTTCCTCCCCAGCGGTTGACCCCTCTGTCTCCACCGTAGCTGTCCTGTCTGAGAGCGTCGTGACGTCTGTTCCCACGTCTGTGTCACTAACCTCTCTTGCCGCCTCGTCACCGATTTTGTCTTCCACTCCCACTGCTACTGCTTCCACCTCACACCAGCCTGCGTCCCAGCCTCGCACCAAGGCTGGGCATCCACTAGTGAGCACAGCACCCGTACCACACATGCCTGCTGTCCCGATCACCTACACCGCCCGTGTTAGACAGCCCCGACCAGCTCAGCCAAGACCTGTTCATCCCTCCGCTCCACCACCCCCTGACGCCTTAGTTCAGAGCGTTCGTGCTCTTGAGGGGGTGTTGAGTGGACTCCGGGGCGATTTTAGGGCCATGTCTTCCACAATCACTGCCATGCAGCACCGCCTCGAGCTACTTCCCAGCATTCACTATTGCTTGACCCAGATTCTCGAGCGACTGCCACGACCACCACCCACCCAGCAGACTGATCACTCCTTATTTTACACCTTTTTTCCGCATGTTTGCGTGCCATTTGGATCGTCCAAATCATGTTTTTCACGATATATCGACGATATTGCGATGCTTTTCACGATTTGTTGTTTTTGTCGCATTTCAGGTGATTTGGCACGATTTGGAGTGATCCCGAGATGCGCTTACTCTAGACAGTCACCAACGACCTCCCCGAGGGGTATTTTGCTGTTGGAGAGGAGCGGAAGAAGAATGGACGTCGCAGGAGCAACGAGGAGGCCAAAACAAGCAGATTGGGCATTCTTTGTGTCCCACTCGGCCGAGTGGAGGAGCCACTCGGCCGACCAGCGAGACACTGCTCGGATGACCAGTTCAGACACGAGTTACCTGTGCACTCGGCCGAGCACAGAAGACCCACTCGGCCGAGTGACGATACCACGTCCGCCCGAGTGGCGCCTAGACGAAGCCCTTCCAAAACATCGAAGTTTCTGTTTTTCGGCTGCCTGAACTTCAGAAGACCCACTCGGCCGAGTGGAGAATCCCGTCCGCCCGAGTGCAGTGAAGTCATCGGCCGAGTGACGACAACTCACTCGGCCGAGCCGCCTCCGAACTGAAGACCCCTGAAAGCCCCGACTTTCTGGAAAATTGCAGGGTTTTCACTCGGCCGAGCGACTTTTGTCACTCGGCCGAGTGCGATGCGCTTCCTGTAGCGAAAACTGCGGAAAACAGGCTGTGCAGGGGTATTTTGGTCACGATTTTTGGACGATTTTTGGGGCTATTTAAGCCCTGTTTTTACCCTAGTTTGGAGAGCCATCTCTTAGATTTTTTGCAGCTTTTTAGATTACTTTTTAGCTTTATTGTTGTGATTGGAGAAGATGAAAAACTTGGATTTTTGTTGGATTAAATTGAAGAACTCCATTGGTTTGCATCTCTCTTCCCTAAAAATTCTATTTTTATTGTTTATATCATTGTTGTGATGAATTTCATTGCTGATTTCAACGATTATTTTTGTGCTATTGCTATGATTTGTGAGTAGTCTCCACGTCTTGGGGCGTGGGGATGAACCCTACAAGCCCTATTTCCTATTTGTGATGAATTGGTAGAAATTGAGCTAGAATTGCTATTAGGGATTAGATTGGGATCGATTTACTACGGATAGCTAGGAATTCATATCAATTGGGATTTGCAAGAGATTGGATCCCAATTTGATAGGAAGCCCTAGAAATCCGAATCGGGTTGGAGTCGGATTTTCGAAGTATCGGTTTGCAAGAGATTGGACCGATACTAGGATTTCCGATTGCAATTCCGTCCCAATACCCGTTTGCAAGAGATTGGACGGGTAGGAACTATCCTAATTTAGATCGTGGACCGAGTTTGCAAGAGATTGGGCTCGGTGCGCAATTGGACGATGATGTTTATCCTAATGCTAGCTTCCCTAGGCTAGGGTTTGCAAGAGATTGGACCCAAACCTAGGATAGCTATAGACCGGCAACAGCGCGAGAGCTTGAGTTTGGTTCTACATTCAGTTGCAACTAGTTCATCCGAATTCTCTTTCTAGCAATTTTGATACCGACGAACCACATTTATGAAATACGGTGAGTAGCGGGAATTCCCCATTCCCTAGACGTTCTTTATTTGATTTGATATTTCGCACATTTGTCTGACGATTGTGACAGGATCGCCCAAGGCAATTTTCTCTGTTCTCAAATAGCCAGGTTGATTCGGAGCAAGCACAGTCATTCGTCCTCCCTGTGTTCGATACCCGCTTGCTGCTACACCGTGCACTTACGGTAAAACTACAACCGTTCTTTGGGTGTATATCCGGAGCGATCAAGTTTTTGGCGTCGTTGCCGGGGAGGCGATTGCGTTTGATTCTTTCTCACCCTAGCTATTCTTTTTTTTATTACTATTATCATTATTTTTATTTCTTATTTCTTACCTAACCCTTCCACGGTGCTAACCATTTCTTTGAAACTCTGTTTTCCCTGTGCATGTACACGAGATCTACGGCGGACCCTGAAGCTTTATTATTTGATCCCGAGATCGAACGTACCGCGCGGAGACTTAGAGCGGAAAGAAGACAAGATCCGGAAGGGAGGTATATGACCAACCCGGAAACTCCTGAAGAATTGGCGGCAAGGATGGCGAGGATAATTTCTATTCACGATAGGCTTCGGCCTAAGACCTCTTCTACTACCTCGTCCATTACCGTGCCGCAGTTGGCGGCTGACAAGAACTTTGAGCTGAAGACTGGATTGGTGGTTTTGATGCAACAAGACCCATTTCATGGGAACGCCCATGAGAACCCCCACTACCACATCCAACTATTCTTGTCAAAGTGCGCCACATTCCAGATGCCGGGGGTCTCCATCGATGCTATCAGACTGCGTCTCTTCCCCTTCACGCTTAAGGACAAGGCACTCTATTGGTTGAGGATGCAGGCTGACTGAATCTTCACCACTTGGGACGAGTTGGCAGGTGCATTTATTGACAAATTCTATCCGCCATCCAAGACGGTGAAGATCCGGAGCGCTCTCATGTCCTTCAAGCAAGGACCACAGGAGACGCTCTATGAAGCTTGGGAGCGTTTTAAGGATTTGCAGCATCAATGCCCGCACCACAGTATAGAAGATTGGGAGCTAGTTCATAGCTTCTACAACGGTCTCCAACCGGGGACCAAACAAATTATTGATGCCGCGGCGAATGGTGCAATCTTGTCAAAGACTCCCGAAGAAGCTACGGCCCTAATTGAGGAGATGGCCTCAAATAACCAACAATGGGGCGATGAGCGAGGACACTCCACGTCCTCCTTAAAGCCAACTAGCATCTACGAGGCGAAGGCCGTAGCGGAGCTCACGAGCAAATTTGATTCTCTCCACAAGGTGGTGGAGAGATTGGAGAAGTTCATCACGGAGCCCCAAGGAAGCCCTTCCACCTCCGCTCCAACCAACCAAATGTGTGATTGGCAAGACCAATCTCAAGCCATGTACTCAGGAGGAGAGCAAGGAGAAGGATCCTTGGAGCAAGTACAATATGTTGCGGGGAACCAAGGGTATTGGTCCAATCCGGCCGCAAGAAATCATCCCGGATTCTCCTATGCCAACAATGAAGGAGCTTTGAACCCGCCACAACCACTACCTCAACAAGCTCGACCACCACCACCCCAACAACAAAACTATCCACCGAGGGGGCCTACTCAACAAAACTTTCAACCGAAGCAACAAGTTCCACCTTATAGGCCGCCCGGTTACAACCAAGGGTGGAGGAATCAAAATCAAAACCCTCCGCAAGCTCCACAACGGACCGATTTCGAAACTAGAGTGGAGGAGTTCATGGTCGAGCAAAATAAGGTGAATGCTGCTTTGAAGGCGGGGCAAGACTCTCTTAATACCGTAGTGGCTCAAATATCGGAGCAATTAGCGTTGCTCAATCGGAACACTCAACGATTGCCGGCGCAACCGGAGAAAAACCCACGGGGCAACACCGGCCACATCAACGCCGTAGTTGCCGTTACTACTAGAGGCGGGAAGGACACCACCCCCGCTATGATTCCTACCGAGGAGGCCGTGGAGGAAAGCTTGGAGCCGATTGAGCCGATAGTTGAAGTTGAAAAGGAGAAGGAGCCACAAGACAAGGAGAAATCTAGGGCGGAGCAATTAATTGAGGAAAGGCGCTTCATGCCACCGGTCCCATTCCCCCAAAGGCTCGCTAGAGCGAAAATGGAGAAAAGGCTAGCGAAATTTCTCGAGTACCTAAGAGGAGTTAGCCTTAACATCCCCTTCCTTGACGCCATCGTCGAGATCCCCACGTATGCTAAATTTTTGAAGGACTTGATTTCGGGGAGGAAAAGGAAGGAGAAGATCATGCTAGCCGAGGAGGGCTCTTGGTTCACCAAGAGAGAGAAGGGGCCGGCAAAATTCAAAGATCCGGGGAGTTTTCGGATTCCTTGCACCTTGGGCGGCGTTCCTCTTCAAAAGGCGTTGGTAGATTTTGGGGCTAGTGTGAGCCTCATGCCCCTCTCCATGTTCTTAAAGCTAAACACCGGGACAAAGTTGAAACCCACCGACATGCGCATTCAATTAGCCGATGGACGGATAACAAGGCCGGTGGGGATCGCCGAAGACATACCGCTACAAGTCCCGGGTGGAATATGCTTGCCATGTGACTTTGTGATCATGGACGTTAAGGAGGAGGGAGACACCTCGTTGATACTTGGACGCCCGTTCCTCGCCACCGCCGGAGTCATCGTCGACGTGCGCGAAGGTACCTTAACCTTAAACGTCGGAAACATCGAGGTGGAGCTCCACATTCCTAAGGCTATGAAGCATATGCCTTATCACGAGGAACTCGACTACATGGACCTCCTTGATGAGGTGATAGAGGAGGCGATTCCTCACTCAATTGGCGCCCTTTTTGATGAAGAATTTGAAGAAGGCCCGGATTTAGGCCATGAAGAGAATAAAGATGATTCCCCTGACTTCTCCGCTGAAGAAGATGAAGGCGACGCTGATGTCGCAAGGATTCGAGAGCTCTGCAAGCTCTCGAAATTAAAGTCTCCAAAGGAAGCTCCGCCGGCACGGAAATCGGCATCACCGGCAAAACCATTGACCGGAGCAAATGCTAGCTTGGGGGAGCCTCCCCCCAACACTATTCGAGATAGGAGACCACCGAGGGAGAACGCGCCGCCGCCACATCCAAATCCAAGCGCGCTCCCCGGAAAGTTTGATGGGTGCATCTCATATGCGCCAAACATCCCACATTGACTGAAAATTATAGGGGGTCGAGCTCACGACCTTAAACGAGCGCTTGTCGGGAGGCAACCCGACGGTTTTTTTTCTTTATTTTTACTTTTTCCTTTATTTTCTTTTTAGAAATTTTTGGTGTTTTGTCGTTCGCCCCAAAAATTTTGTGATAACGGGTCCTATTTTTCTTGACAGGAGAGGAGATAGGTAGATCCATCATGAGGAGGATGAACGAGTCAACGAGGAGCGCCCCAAGAAGGCGCTCGACGCTTAGGAGGAAGATGAAATCGATTGGAGAAAGAAAGACGGAGTTTAGAGCCAAAACGAAGACAAACAGCAGAACACAAGGTTCACTCGGTCGAGTATACTAGTCACTCGGCCGAGTACACAAGTTCGTCCGGCCGAGCCGCTCACGAACGAGGGAAGTCTGCTGTACCCAACTCTCTGTTTATTTTCTTGATTTCGATATAACTGCTACTCGGCCGAGTATATATGTTCACTCGGCCGAGTGAAACGGATACCCTCCTAGGGCGAGTCATGCCGAGTAGCTTGAGTCACTCGGCCGAATGGACTTACTCCACTCGGTCGAGGCTGGCAAAGCCACTCGGCCGAAGCGATAGCAGGGAGGAAATTTTCATTGGCCTCGCTCGGCCGAGTGACTACGTCACTCGGCCGAGTCGTAACTTTTTTATATATATGGGGCGAGGGGGCACAGTTTTCGAAATCGCAAAACCCCAAACCGCCCGCGCCCCTTCAGCTTCCCTCGCCCAATCGCTTCGCCCGACCCCTCGCTCGCCCGACCAGCGCCGCCCCGCCGCCGCCCGGCCTGCCACCGCCGGCCGAGCACCGCCGACGCCTCGCCCGAGTCGCTGCCGGCGGCCGACCGTCCGATCACCTCCGGTACCCCTGTTTTCGCCGTTTTCTCCTCTTTTCGTGTATTTCTTGAGGATCCATGTGCTAAACACCCCCCTAACCCAAATCAATTTCTATATCTATCCATTATACCCCTATTGCTCCATACATTTTGATTATTACTCGCTGATATCGCTTTTTCATGCGCAGGTTGCTTTTTGGAGCTTAGGGGAGCTCAGGGGAGCTTCTACGGGCTGTTTTGGACTTCGTGGAGGCGCGGACTTCGCACGCTTCCACTGCTTAGCACTCGCGGCGTGTTTGGGTATACTCTTTCCATTCTTTTTGCACACGCCACACTTTTCACGTTTTTTCGGCGCGTGCTCGGGGCCGATATGCCGCCCCGGACACGGCCGCGGTCGAAGAGAGCTTCCGCCAAGCGGAAGAGGTCGGATGATGCCGGCCCCTCCCACGAGTTGGAGGACTCTCCTCCACCATCCCCCACACACCCCGCACACCCTGCACAGCCTGCAGGCCCCGCACACCCCGCACAGCCTGCAGTGCACCCACAGCCCGCACAGCCTCTCCCTGCCGACCCACAGCCACCACCACCGGCTCCACTGGTCGGGCCACTCGGGATTACGTTCCGAGACGACGCACACCGCGACTTCTTCGAGCGTATCTCCCAGCGCTCGATCGTACCCTCCAGGTTTGCACACCTCGCTGACCTAGGACGCCTGGGGGTACTAGAGGGGATGCTCACGTTGTACGACAACGTGGGCTAGCGAGATTTTCTGCAGGTGTCGGCGGATACTTTTACCCGCCCGACACTTGAGGTTTTGAGTTCGATCGCCCGGACCGATGAGGGATGCTCATTCCAGTTCATGGATCGAGAGTGCCAGGTCACTCTCGATATGATGAGAGCATTCTTCTCGTGGCCCGCCGTCCCCGGAGCCGATCGCGGTTACGGCCCCACCCATATCCCCCCACCTTCCTTCGACGCCGGTGCCTTCTGGGCCCGGATTACAGGCCACCATGCCACCTTTGACCCTAGTAGGGCCAAGGCCTCGGCCATTGTCCACCCCTGCCTACGCATTGCCCAGCGCCTCATGGCGACCACCTTTTTGGCCAGATATGAGCCGGGCACAATGTCTACGCCAGAGCTCTACATGCTCTATGCGATGACACGTCCCAGAGCTCTATCTAGGGATGGACACGAGCTTGTCCCCGCCGTCGTGATCGACATTACGGCTTGGTTTTTAGACCGCATCATTGTATCGGTGGGTGCTCGCTCACCGATCTGCTGCGGCGGTCTGATCACCCTGCTTACCATGATGACCGGCGAGGACCTACCTGACGACATGCGACGCGTCCCGGGCCCCACTTCTCTGTCGATAGACGTTATGGCCCGGATGAAGATGCTTCGTCCGCACGGTGAGCGTCACTGGGTCTGGTTGCACGGCCCTTTCGGTGCCGACTACATGATTCTCCCGAGCCCTGCTCGGACACAGATTGCACCAGCCCACGTCGACTGGCTCCCGGCGATGGATGTTCTCATCCCCGCCGCCTACGTGCTCGAGGCCGAGGAGGCCGAGCAGGCCCACGCTGCCCACGCTGCCCAGGCTGCCCCCGCAGACCCTGCTGCACACCCTGCCGAGCCTGCCGCCGACCCTGTTGACCCAGTGGCCCCTCAGCCCATACCAGATGTTTTCGCTGCTCCTGACACCGATGTCGGTGCCGAGAGTACTTTTGCTGAGCCCACTTCCACCACTGTCACCACCTCCGAGGCTGTCCCCACCACTCCCACTGCCACCTCTGGCCCTCTGTCCGTGGAGCCTCTTTGCTCCGCACTCCCCGAGCGCCCGCTGACCTTTGTCGAGAGTGGAGAGCCCTCGTTTGCCGCGGTCGTGGAGACCATGTCTAGCATGATCTCCGCTGGGGTTCCGCCTTTTGGTCCACACAGTACCGCCCCAGCGGTAGTTACCTCTGTCTCCACCCCCGCTGTATTTTCCGAGAGTGTCGTGGCGTCTGTCCACACTTCTGTGCCACTGACCTCTCTGGCCGCCTCGTTGCCACCTTTGCACACTTCTTTCGCTGCCGCTGCCTCCACTTCCCACCAGCCGGTGCCCCGGCCTCACACTGAGGCCAGGCCCACATTTGCAGGCGCGGCACCTTTTGTCCCCTTCCCTGCTGAGCCCGTTACATACTCCACTCGCGTACGCCAGCCTCGCCCTACACAGCCTAGACCGGTGCGTCCCTCTGCACCACCCCCGCCCGACACTGTACTGCAGAGCATACGTGCTCTTGAGTTGGCGGTGAGTGGTCTTAGAGGTGACCTTAGGACCCTGTCCTCCACCGTCTCTACGATGGCTGGACGCTTCGAGCTGATCCCCCAGATCCACTACTGCCTTACACAGGTCTTGGAGCGTCTCCCACGCGTACCCCCACCCACCCAGCAGGTTCCCACACACACTTCCACACACACTAGACCTGCTTCCACTTCCACGCCCACCCCAGCTCAGCAGCCTACACCACCACCTCCTCCTCCTCCGCCTCAGGACAGAGACGGCGCAGCACCACCTTCTTAGGCACCCTTGATGCCTTGATCCATTCCTGTCGTTGTGCTGCCCGTTTCTGCTGGGTCCTGTTGCACTTTTTGTCCACCCCCCCCTCCCCTCACTTATTCTGGTATTCTCTTTTTGATCATATCTTTTTATATCTATTCTGGGAGAGAGGGAGAGTTTTTGGCGACACTTATATCTATGTATCACTCCTATATGTGCATGCATCATGTCCGCATCATATTTTCATTTCTTTTCTTTTTACTTTTTTCTTTTCATTTTTCCATGCATGCATCCTCACTTGCCCCTCCCATCGATTGTCTCTCGGTGTGCCACACTATGCACATTGAGGACACTGTGCCATTTAGCTTGGGGGAGTGAGTTCTCACGTTCTTTTCCGATTTACCACCTTTATTTTTAGTTTTTCACACCACTTTTTCTTCGCTTTTACACTTATTTTTCATCACTTTTCTTTTATTTTGCCATGCATCACGTTTTTCCTATTTTCCTGTGTGCCGCATTGCATAGTTTCTATTTTCCCTTTATCTTTATTTCTTTTTCATCTCATGCTAGAGATGACTTTTCTGTGATGATGATGACGTTGGATTTAGCTTATTCTATATGCATGCTATATTTGTCTTGTCTAAGGTTTTATTTCAGATATCAGATGTTATGACTTGCTTTACATTTAGAATAGTAACCCACACCTTTTTCCGCATGAAAATGGATGAAATTTTATTATTAGCCGAGTCTGAATATTAATATGTATGCTATCACAGAAAACACACCAAGATTCACGCATTGAATGCTTATATCTGGAGTACTGACTTTCTTTTCCTATATCACTTCTATATGCATGAATTGTACACTTCACTTCAGGATGATTGAATGATGTTAGCTATGATATATCTGGATTAGTTAGTTTTTTTTTGTGATCGAAACTGAGTAGATTAGATTACCCTGCTAAAGTTGTCGTGCATGTCTTATAGAGTGAACCGAGAGTTATATTTATTTATTTCTCCACAAATCTTGAACATCATTTCTCTACTTTTAAAATCATCGGTGAATCTCCCCTTAGTGATTCTATTTTATGGCATTTTCCCCCGCTACTAATTCCTAGCTCCAAATCTCTTGTTCTGAAAAAAAAGAGAGAGAAAAGACATTCTTGTACATCATTATCTCTCTCTGAGTTGGGATCGTTGTGTATATATTTGCTTATTGCAAAGAAAAAAAACACAAAAGAAAAAAAAAGAAAAAAAAAGAAAAAAAATCCTCAATAAAAGATCCCATCTCACCTTCTTTCTTTCTTCTTTCTTTTCGTTGTTTTTGGAGCTATGTATAAAAAATGGGGATGTAAATATTTTTTTATGCCACCATGCTTATAGATAAGCTTGGGGGAGGGGATCCATTGATGTGTGAGAGAGTGACTACTTGACATTGCACGACAACCTAGGCTAAGTAATATTCTATACTCGGTGAGATTATTTTTAGTTTTACGAAATCCAGAAATCTAAGCCTAGCGTTCATTTCATGAAATCCATACTTTTCTATTCTCCCTACTCTATAGTGTGATACTCTTATACTCCAGATAGAAAGCGTTCAATTGAAAAGTGTGTGATATGTGATATGTATACCGCTTTAAATGATTCAGACGACGTTAATTTTAAAATTATTCCGTTTTTCATGACTATATCGTTTTTCGTGGGTTTTCTATCTCTATTTGCATTATTATACTATGATATCAAAATAAAATCCTTTGACATGAGTTTTTCATTCGGTGCATGCTATAAGAGTAAGTGAAACCCACGTCCTGAGAAAATGATCTAGCATCCTACCTCTTCGCTTCTTTCTTTCTTCTTTATTTTCATTTCGTTTTCATTCTTCTTCGTTTTTCTTTTTTCATTTTTTCGCCGTTTTCGTTTTCAAAATCCACTGGGTTCGCCTTTTACTTATCTTCCTCGAGGACGAGTAAGAGGCAAGCTTGGGGGATTTTGATCACTCCTTATTTTACACCTTTTTTCCGCATGTTTGCGTGCCATTTGGATCGCCCAAATCATGTTTTTCACGATATATCGACGATATTGCGATGCTTTTCACGATTTGTTGTTTTTGTCGCATTTCAGGTGATTTGGCGCGATTTGGAGTGATCCTGAGATGCGCTTACTCTAGACGGTCACCAACAACCTCCCCGAGGGGTATTTTGCTGTTGGAGAGGAGCGGAAGAAGAATGGACGTCGCAGGAGCAACGAGGAGGCCAAAACAATCAGATTGGGCATTCTTTGTGTCCCACTCGGCCGAGTGGAGGAGCCACTCGGCCGACCAGCGAGACACTGCTCGGCCGACCAGTTCAGACACGAGTTACCTGTGCACTCGGCCGAGCACAGAAGACCCACTCGGCCGAGTGACGATACCACGTCCGCCCGAGTGGCGCCCAGACGAAGCCCTTCCAAAACATCGAAGTTTCTGTTTTTCGGCTGCCTGAACTTCAGAAGACCCACTCGGCCGAGTGGAGAATCCCGTCCGCCCGAGTGCAGTGAAGTCATCGGCCGAGTGACGACAACTCACTCGGTCGAGCCGCCTCCGAACTGAAGACCCTTGAAAGCCCCGACTTTCTGGAAAATTGCAGGGTTTTCACTCGGCTGAGCGACTTTTGTCACTCGGCCGAGTGCGATGCGCTGCCTGTAGCGAAAACTGCGGAAAACAGGCTGTGCAGGGGTATTTTGGTCACGATTTTTGGACGATTTTTGGGGCTATTTAAGCCCTGTTTTTACCCTAGTTTGGAGAGCCATCTCTTAGATTTTTTGCAGCTTTTTAGATTACTTTTTAGCTTTATTGTTGTGATTGGAGAAGAGGAAAAACTTGGATTTTTGTTGGATTAAATTGAAGAACTCCATTGGTTTGCATCTCTCTTCCCTAAAAATTCTATTTTTATTGTTTATATCATTGTTGTGATGAATTTCATTGCTGATTTCAACGATTATTTTTGTGCTATTGCTATGATTTGTGAGTAGTCTCCACGTCTTGGGGCGTGGGGATGAACCCTACAAGCCCTATTTCCTATTTGTGATGAATTGGTAGAAATTGAGCTAGAATTGCTATTAGGGATTAGATTGGGATCGTTTTACTACGGATAGCTAGGAATTCATATCAATTGGGATTTGCAAGAGATTGGATCCCAATTTGATAGGAAGCCCTAGAAATCCGAATCGGGTTGGAGTCGGATTTTCGAAGTATCGGTTTGCAAGAGATTGGACCGATACTAGGATTTCCGATTGCAATTCCGTGCCAATACCCGTTTTCAAGAGATTGGACGGGTAGGAACTATCCTAATTTAGATTGTGGACCGAGTTTGCAAGAGATTGGGCTCGGTGCGCAATTGGACGATGATGTTGATCCTAATGCTAGCTTCCCTATGCTAGGGTTTGCAAGAGATTGGACCCAAACCTAGGATAGCTATAGACCGGCAACAGCGCGAGAGCGTGAGTTTGGTTCTACATTCAGTTGCAACTAGTTCATCCGAATTCTCTTTCTAGCAATTTTGATACCGACGAACCACATTTATGAAATACGGTGAGTAGCGGGAATTCCCCATTCCCTAGACGTTCTTTATTTGATTTGATATTTCGCACATTTGTCTGACGATTGTGACAGGATCGCCCAAGGCAATTTTCTCTGTTCTCAAATAGCCAGGTTGATTCGGAGCAAGCACAGTCATTCGTCCTCCCTGTGTTCGATACCCGCTTGCTGCTACACCGTGCACTTGCGGTAAAACTACAACCGTTCTTTGGGTGTATATCCGGAGCGATCACAGACATGTCCACCACCACCCCCCACCTTCACCTCAGGACGGAGATGGCGCAGCCCCACCAGCTTAGGCACACCCTTGATGCCACTGATTTTTTGTCGTTATGCTGCCCATTCTCTACTTGGTCCTGATGCTTTTTGCCCACCCCCCTCCCCTCACTATTTTTGTCCACATTTTGATCATATCATCATATATTCTTTTTCAGGAGTGAGGGAGAGTATTTTTGGTGACACACACATATCTGCATCACTCTTATCCTTGCATGCATCACATTCGCATCATATTTTTCATTTTGTTTTTTTATTTCTTTTTACCATGCATGCATACCCACCCCCCCTCCCATTACACGTCTCTCGGTGTGCCACACTTCGCACATTGAGGACACTGTGCACTTTAGCTTGGGGGAGTGAGTTCTCACGCTCTTTGCTTTTGTCACCTTTTATTTTTATTTTCTCCACGTTTTTTCCACTTTTTCACCCATTTTTCATCACTTTTTCATTTTTTACCATGCATCACGTTTTTCTTATTTTCCTTGTGTGCCGCATTGTAAATAGTTTTTATTTTCGTTTATCTTTATTTCCTTCATATTTTGCTAGAGATGACTTTTCTGTGATGATGATGACGTGGTGTTAGCTTTTCTCTATATGCATGTTATATTTGTCATGTCATAGTTTTTTTTATTTCTGATATCATATGCTATGTCCTGCTTGCATTTAGAAATAGTAACCCACTCGCTTTTGGTGTATGAAAATGGATGAAATTCTATTATTAGCTGATGTTTGATGATTCATATGTATGCTATCGTAGAAAACACACCAAGATTCACGCATTTGTGCTTATATCTGGAGTACTGCTTTCTTTTCTCTCATATCACTTCTATATGCATGATTTGTACATTTCACTTCAGGTTGATTGAATTGTTGCTAGCAATGATAAATCTGGATTATTTTACTTTTTGAGATTAAACTGAGTAGATTATATTACCCTGCTGAAGTTGTCATGCACGTCCTATAGAGTGAACTGAGAGATACATTTATTTCTTTCTCCACATATCTTGAACATTATTTCTCTATTTTAAATTCATTGGTGAATCTCCCCTTAGCGATTCTATTATTGGCATACCCCCGTTATTAAAATCACATGCTCCAAATTCCCCAAAATCCAAAGAAAAAATACTTGTATATCCTTCTCTTTGATTTGGGATCATTGTGTATATATGTTTCATTGAAAAAAAATGAAAGAAAAGAAAAGAAAAAAAGGGAGAAATTTGAGAATAAGTGAAGAAAAGAGAAAAGAAGTTCGAAAACGATCCCATCTCATATACTTTATCTCTTCCTTCCTTCCTTGGCTTTTATTTCTGTTTTCTTTGACTTTTGGAGCTTCATAAGAAACGGGGATGTAAATATCGTTTTGTATATGCCACCATGCTTATAGATAAGCTTGGGGGAGAGAATCCAATGATGTGTGAGAGAGTGACTACTTGACGGTGCATGACAACCTAGGCTAAGTAATATTTTATACTCGGTGAGATTGCTAAAGTTTTACGAAATCCAGAAATCTACGCTTAGCATTCATTTCATGAAAACCACACTTTTTCTATTCTTTCTACTCTATCGTGTGATATCTCTTATACTCCTTATAGAAAGTATTCAATTGAAAAGTGTGCGATCTACGATATTGTATACCGCTTTAAATGCTTCAGACGATGTTAATCTTAGAATTATTCCATTTTTTCATGCTATATTGATATTTTTGGGTTTTCTATTTCAAATGCGCCATTATACTATGATATCAAAATAAAAGTCTTTGACATGTGTTTTATATTCGATGCATGCTATATGAGTAGGTAAAACCCACGTCCTGAGAAAATGATCTAGCAACTTCCCTCTTCGTTTTCTATTTTGTTTTTCGTTTTCCGTTTTCCACCTTTCCGCCGTTTTCTTTATCTTTATCCACCGGGTTCGCTTCTTACTTATCTTCCTCGAGGATGAGTAAGAGGTAAGCTTGGGGGATTTTGATCACTCCATATTTTACACCTTTTTTCTGCATGTTTGCATGCCATTTAGATCGCTCAAATCGTGTTTTTCACGTTTATTCGACAATATTGCGATGTTTTTCACGATTTGTTGTTTTTGTCGAATTTCAGGAGATTTGGAGCGATTTGGAGTGATTCTGAGATACACCCACTCCGGAGTGTCACCGACGACTCCCTTGAGGGGTATTTTGCTATTGGAGAGGAGTGGAAGGAGAAAGAACGTCGTAGGAGCGACGAGGAGGCAAAAACATGAAGGATGGGCATTTTCAGCATGCCACTCGGCCGAGTGAAGGAGTCACTCGGCCGAGCATAGACAGCCCGCTCGGCCGGCCAGATCGGACACGCAACAGAGCCCATATTAGCGTGCACTCGGCCGATGATCGCCATACCACTCGGCCGAGCATCGAGTCACCCCTCGCCCGAGTGGAGCCAAGACGACGGCATCAAAAATCACCAACTCTCTGTTTTCCGTCAGTCTGCTCCGATGACTGACTCGGCCGAGTGGAGAAAGACTGTCCGCCCGAGTGACAAACGACGTCCGCCCGAGTGACGGAAGGCCGTCCGCCCGAGTGACCTCCGAGGAGACGACCCCTGAGACCCCCAACTCTCTGTTTCTGTACAGGGTTCGTCACTCGGCCGAGTGACATTTGTCACTCGGCCGAGTGAGCCGCGCTGCCTGTAGCGGAAACTGCGGATTTGAGGCTGCGCATGGGCATTTTCGTCAGGGTTTTTTTGGGCGATTTTGAGGGGTATTTAACCCCAGTTTTTAACCTAGTTTAGGAGAGCTTTTTTCAGAACTTTTTGCAGCTTTTTAGATTAACTTTTTAGGGATTAGATTTAGCTTTAAGGGAGGAGAGAAAAGTGAGATTTTGTTGGATGCTAGCTTGTTCTTCATTGGTTTGTCTCTCTCTCCCTCAAAAACCCCATTTTTATTGATTTATTGAATTTTGCTATGAATTCCATTGATTTTGATTGTGAATTTCTATTGCATTCTATTATGAATTGTGAGTAGTTCATCGTCTTAGGGCGTAGGGATGAACCCTACGAGCCCAATTTCGAATTTGTGATGAATTGGCGAAACTATTGCTAGGGTTGATTAGGGTTAGTTTGGGATTGCTATAATACGAATAGCTAGGGATTCATACCGATTGGGATTTGCAAGAGATTGGATCCCAATTCGATAGGAAGCCCTAGATATTCGAATTGGGTTGCAATTGAATTCCTCCGGAATCGGTTTGCAAGAGATTGGACCGAAACTAGGGTTCTTCAATTGCAATTCTATACCAATACCCGTTTGCAAGAGATTGGATGGGTAGGAACTATCCCAACCTTGGTCGTAGCTCGAGTTTGCACGAGAGTGGGCTCGAGATACGATTGAACGATGATGTTGTTCTTCACGCTAGTTTGCCTAGGTTAGGGTTTGTAAGAGATTGGACCCTACCCTAGGTTGGCTATAGACCGGCAATAGCGCGAGAGCGTGAGCTTGGTTCCATATTTAGTTGCAACTAGTTCACCCAATTTCCAAGTCTAGCAATCGTGAAACCTACGTGTCACAATGATGAGATACGGCAAGTAGCGGGGACTCCCTATCCCCTAAGCGTCTTTATTAATCAGTTAATTCTTTTATACATCTGAACGACTATGACCGCACATTTGCGAACATTTCCTGACTTTTCCTATAGCTAGGTGATTTGAAGAAGACACTGTTATTAGGCCTCCCTGTGTTCGATACCCGCTCGCCGCTACACCGTACGCTTGCAGTAAGACTACGATCGTCGTCGCTCCGGGACGTGTATCCGAGGCGCGATCAGTAGCCACCTATTTAAGTTTCTTTCGCCTTTGAACAAGCAAAACTTCATCATCAGAGTCATTTCCGTGCGCCTGTTCTTTCCCTTTCAGACGAGAATTTTGCTCAACAAGCCTTGATGTTGGAGGCTCCAGATCCTCACACTTAACCTGAGCTTGCGTCTTATCCTTGGACTCCCTCTCCATCCTCTCCTTCTCAATGAGACCTGCAAAGTCTCCTGCAATATACGACGCTCGAGCCTCTGCCTCCCGATGCTTATTCATCCATTCGAAAACACCCTCTATCATTGTCACAGCAAGCCCAAGATCTCGTTTATTCTCTTCGATTTCAACCAAATCTTCTTTAAATTCCTCAATTACCTCCACAAGCCTCAATAATCTAACCTCCAACGCCGTGTTCTTCTCCTTTAATCCACGAACCTCATCCACGACCTTCTTCTTTTCATCAAAAAACTGCAGTGCACGAGCCTCCATATGCCCGTACTTCTGCTTCCATTCAAGAACTTCATCTTGTGCCCGTGTCTTTGCAGATTGCAGATCAATCAACTTCTCCTCGAACTCCCTCCCCTTTTTATGCATCTCCACCGCATGCGCTTGGTCCTTGAGCCCCCTCTCTCTCAGAGTATTGCATTCTCGATCCAAAATTATCACCTGATGTTTGAGAAATAGGCAGTCTCCTTGGTACCTGATGGCTTCTTGGATTACGATGAGCTTCACCAGCACGAACTCCGACTCGAGTAGAGCACGGCTCTGTTTCTCCTCCTCTAGCATGTGCTCAAGCTCTGCAATTCTGGCCCTGAGGCCATGGTCTTCTTCCATGTTGTTTTCAGTCTCAAGCGCCATGGAGGAACCGAGAAAAAACAGTGCAAAGAGAAAGAGTAGTGCAGAGAGAGCACGGCAAAGAGAACTGAGAAAGAGCAGTGCAAAAAGAGCAGTGCAAAAGGAACTGTGACTCTTCACAGCTGATTTCTTCCAACTTGTTAATTTTTGTACACAATTAACAGAGACAAACTCTACGTTAGTCCTATACACTGCTTGCGTGCACTGTTTGCAGCATTTATTTTACCGATCTCTTGCATGCGCTGTTTGCAGGTGGTGCCAGAGTTTGCAAGGTTCTAGGAAAAGCGGACGGTGAGCTTGAAGGAGCCTTGAGGCCAGCAGGGTGACTCAATGAAGAAGCAGAGGCTTTCATTTTGCCAATAGACGCCTCTTTAAGTTTCTTTCGCCTTAGAACAAGCAGAACTTCATCATCAGAGTCATTGCCGTTCGCCTGTTCTTTCCCTTCCAGATGAGAATTTTCCTCAACAAGCCTTAATGTTGGAGGCTCTAGATCCTCGCACTTAACTTGAGCTTGTGTCTTAACCTTGGACTCCCTCTCCATCCTCTCCTTCTCAATGAGACCTACAAAGTCTCATGCAATATTCGACGCTCGAGCCTCTGCCTCCCGATGCTTATTCATCCATTCGCAAACACCCTCTGTCATTGTCACAGCATGTCCAAGATCTCGTTTATTCTCTTCGATTTCAACAAAATCTTCTTTATATTCCTCAATTACCTCCACAAGCCTCAATAATCTAACCTCCAACGACGTGTTCTTCACCTTTAATCCACGAACCTCATTCATGACCTTCTTCTTTTCATCAAAAAACTGCTGCACATGAGCCTCCACCTGCCCGTACTTCTTCTTACATTCAAGTACTTCGTTCTGCGCCCGTGTCTTTGCACATTGCAGATCAATCAACTTCTCCTCGAACTCCCTCTCCTTATTCCGCATCTCCTCCGCCCGAGCTTGGTCCTTGAGCCCCCCCTCTCTCAGAGTGTTACGTTCTCGATCCAAAATTGTCCCCTGATGTCTGAGAATTAGACAGCCTTCAGCGTACCTGATGGCTTCTTGGCTCGCGACAAGTTTCGCCAGCACGAACTCCGACTCGAGCAGAGCACGACCCTGTTTCTCCTCCTCTAGCATGTGCTTGAGCTCTGCAATTATGGCCCTGAGGCCATGGGCTTCTTCCATGTTGTTTTCAGACTCAAGCGCCATGGAGGAACTGAGAAAAAACAGTGCAGAGAGAAAGAGCATTGCAGAGAGTGCATAACAAAGAGAACTGAGGAAGAGTAGTGCAAAAAGAGCAGTGCAAAGGGAACTGTGACTTTTCACTGTTGATTTCTTCCAACTTGTTAATTTTTGTACACAGTTCAACAGAGACAAACTCTATGATAGTCCTATACAACGATTGTGTGCATTGTTTGCAACATTTATATTACTGATCTCTTGCATGCACTGTTTGCAGGTGGTAATGGAGTTTGCAGGGTTCCAGGAAAAGCGGACGGTGAGCTTGAAGGAGCATTGAGGCCAGCAGGGTGACTCAATGAAGTACCAGAGGCTTTCGTTTTTCTAGTAGCCGCCTCTTTAAGTTTCTTTCGCCTTTAAACAAGCGAAACTTCATCATCAGAGTCATTGCTGTGTGCTTGTTCTTTTCCTTCCATACGAGAATTTTCCTCAACAAGCCTTAATGTTGGAGGCTCCAGATCCTCGCACTTTACCTGAACTTGTGTTTTATCCTTGGACTCCCTCTCCATCCTCTCCTTCTCAATGAGACCTACAAAGTCTCCTGCAATATTCGACGCTCGAGCCTCTGCCTCCCCATGCTTATTCATCCATTCACGAACACCCGCTATCATTTTCACAGCATGCCAAAGATCTCGTTTATTCTCTTCCATTTCAACAGAATCTTCTTTAAATTCCTCAATTACCTCCACAAGCCTCAATAATCTAACATCCAACGCCGTGTTCTTCTCCTTTAATCCACGAACATCATCCACTACCTTCTTCTTTTCATCAAAAAAACTGCAGCGTAGGAGCCTCCACCTGCCCATACTTCTGCTTCCATTCAAGAACTTCGTCATGCGCCTATGTCTTTGCCCATTGCAGATCAATCAACTTCTCCTCGAACTCCCTCTCCTTTTTCCGCATCTCCTCCGCACGAGCTTGGTCCTTGAGCCACCTCTCTCTCAGAGTGTTGCGTTCTCGCTCCAAAATTGTCACCTGATGTCTGAGAATTAGACATCTCCTTGGTACCTGCTGGCTTCTTGGCTTGCGACATGCTTCGCCAGCACGAACTTCGACTTGAGCAGAGCTCGGCTCTGTTTCTCCTCCTCTAGCATATGCTCGAGCTCTGCAATTCTGGCCCTGAGGCCATGGTCTTCTTCCATGTTGTTTTCAGTCTCAAGCACCATGGAGGAACCGAGAAAAAACATTGCAAACAGAAAGAGCAGTGCAGAGAGAGCACGGCAAAGAGAACCGAGGAAGAACAGTGCAAAAAGAGCAGTGCAAAGGGAACTGTGTGTCTTCACTGCTGATTTCTTGTTAATTTTTGTACACAATTCAACAGAGACAAACTCTACGTTAGTCATATACAACGCTTGCGTGCGCTGTTTGCAGCATTTATTTTACCGATCTCTTGCATGCGCTGTTTGCGAGTGGTGCAGGAGTTTGCAGGGTTCCAGGAAAAGCGAACGGTGAGCTTCAAGTAGCCTTGAGGCCAGCAGGGTGACTCAATGAAGAACCAGAGTCTTTCATTTTGCCAGTAGCCTCCTCTTTAAGTTTCTTTCGTCTTTGAACAAGCAGAACTTCATCATCAGAGTCATTACCGTGCGCCTGTTCTTTCCCTTCCAGACGAGAATTTTCCTCAACAAGCCTTGATGTTGGAGGCTCCAGATCTTCGCACTTAACATGAGCTTGCGTCTTATCCTTAGACTCCCTCTCCATCCTCTCCTTCTCAATGAGACCTACAAATCTCCTGTAATATTCGACGCTCGAGCCTCTGCCTCCCGATGCTTATTCATCCATTCGCGAACACATCTATCATTGTCACAGCAAGCCCAAGATCTCGTTTATTCTCTTCGATTTCAACCGAATCTTCTTTAAATTCCTCAATTACCTCCACAAGCCTCAATAATCTAACCTCCAACGCCGTGTTCTTCTCCTTTAATCCACGAACCTCATCCACAACCTTCTTCTTTTCATCAAAAAACTGCAGTGCACGAGCCTCCGCCTGCCCGTACTTCTGCTTCCATTCAAGAACTTCATCTTGCGCCCGTGTCTTTGCAGATTGCAGATCAATCAACTTCTCCTCGAACTCCCTCTCCTTTTTCCGCATCTCCGCTGCTCGAGCTTGGCCCTTGAGCCCCCTCTCTGTCAGAGTATTGCATTCTCGCTCCAAAATTGTCACCTGATGTCTGAGAAATGGGCAGTCTCCTTGGTACCTGATGGCTTCTTGGCCTGTGACGAGCTTCGCCAGCACGAACTCCGACTCGAGCAGAGCACGGATCTGTTTCTCCTCCTCTAGAATGTGCTCAAGCTCTGCAATTCTAGCCCTGAGGCCATGGTCTTCTTCCTTCTTGTTTTCAGTCTAAAGTGCCATCGAGGAACCGAGAAAAAATAGTGCAAAGAGAAAGAGCAGTGCAGAGAGAGCACGGCAAAGAGAACTGAGAAAGAGCAGTGCAAAAAGAGCTTCATCATCAGAGTCATTGCCGTGTGCCAGTTCTTTCCCTTCCAGACGAGAATTTTCCTCAACAAGCCTTGATGTTGGATGCTCCAGATCCACGCACTTAACCTGAGCTTGCGCCTTATCCTTGGACTCCCTCTCCATCCTCTCCTTCTCAATGAGACTTGCAAAGTCTCCTGCAATATTCGACGCTCGAGCATCTGCCTCCCCATTCGTATTCATCCATTCACGAACACCCTCTATCATTGTCACAACATGCCCAAGATCTCGTTTATTCTCTTCGATTTCAACAGAATCTTCTTTAAATTCCTCAATTATCTCCACAAGCCTCAATAATCTAACCTCCAACGCCTTGTTCGTCTCCTTTAATCCAAGAACCTCATCCATGACCTTCTTCTTTTCAACAAAAAAACTGCAGCACACGAGCCTCCACCTGCCCGTACTTCTGCTTCCATTCAAGAACTTCGTCATGCACCCGTGACTTTGCACATTGCAGATCAATCAACTTCTCCTCAAACTCCATCTCCTTCTTCTGCATCTCCTCCGCCCGAGCTTGGTCCTTGAGTCCCCTCTCTCTCAGAGTGTTCTCGCTCCAAAATTGTCACCTGATGTCTAAGAATTAGGCAGTCTCCTTGGTACCTGCTAATTTCTGCAATTCTGGCCCTGAGGCCATGGTCTTCTACCATGTTGTTTTCAGTCCCAAGCGCCATGGAGGAACCGAGAAAAAAATAGTGCTAAACGAAAGAACAGTGCAGAGAGAGCACGACAAAGAGAACTGAGGAAGAGCAGTGCAAAAAGAGCAGTGCAAAGGGAACTGTGAGTCTTCACTGCTGATTTCTTCCAACTTGTTAATTTTTGTACACAATTCAATGGAGAAAAACGCTACGTTAGTCCTATACAACGCTTGCATGCGCTGTTTGCAGAAATTATTTTATTGATCTCTTGCATGCGCTGTTTGCATGTTGTGCCGGAGTTTGCAGGGTTCTAGGAAAAGCGGACGGTGAGCTTGAAGGAGCCTTGAGGCCAGCAGGGTGACTCAATAAAGAACCAGAGGCTTTCCTTTTGCCAGTAGCCGCCTCTTTAGGTTTCTTTTGCCTTTGAACAAGCGGAACTTCATCATCAGAGTCATTGCCGTGTGCCTGTTCTTTCCCTTCCAAACGAGAATTTTCCTTAAGAAGCCTTGATGTTGGAGGCTCCAGATCCTCGCACTTAACATGAGCTTGCTTCTTATCCTTGGACTCCCTCTCCATCCTCTCCCTCTCAATGAGACCGGCAAAGTCTCTTGCAATATTCGACGCTCGAGCCTATGCCTCCCGATGCTTATTCATCCTTTCGTGAATACCCTCTATCATTGTCACAGCATGCCCAAGATCTCGTTTATTCTCTTCGATTTCGACAAAATCTTCTTTAAATTCCTCAATTACCTCCACAAGACTCAATAATCTAACCTCCAACGCCGCGTTCTTCTCCTTTAATCCACGAACCTCATCCACGACCTTCTTCTTAAAACTACAGTGCACGAGCCTCCACCTGCCCGTACTTCTGCTTCCATTCAATAACTTCGTCCTGCGCCCGTGTCTTTACACATTGCAGATCAATCAACTTCTCCTCGAACTCCATCTCCTTTTCCGCATCTCCTCCGCCCAAGCTTAGTCCTTGAGCCCCCTCCCTCTCACTCAGAGTGTTGCGTTCTCGCTCCAAAATTGTCACCAACTGTATGAAAATTAGACAGTCTCCTTGGTACCTGCTGCTTCTTGTCTTGCGACGAGCTTCACCAGCACGAACTCCGACTCAAGCAGAGCACTGCTCTGTTTCTCCTCCTCTAGAATGTGCTCGAGCTCTGCAATTCTGGCCCTGAGGCCATAGACTTCTTCCATGTTGTTTTCAGTCTCAAGCACCATGGAGGAACCGAGAAAAAACAATGTAAAGAGAAAGAGCAGTGCAAAGAGAGCATGGGAAGAGCAGTGTAAAAAGAGCAGTGCAAAGAGAACTGTGAGTCTTCACTGTTGATTTCTTCCAACTGGTTAATTTTTTTTCACAATTCAACAGAGGCAAACTCTACGTTAGTCCTATACAATGCTTGTGTGCGCTGTTTGAAGCATTTATTTTACCGATCTCTTGCATGCGCTGTTTGCAAGTGGTGCCGGAGTTTGCAGGGTTCCAAGAAAAGTGGACGGCGAGCTTGAAGGAGCCTTGAGGCCAGCAGGGTGACTCATTGAAGAACCAGAGGCTTTCGTTTTGCCAGTAGCCACCTCTTTAAGTTTCTTTCGCCTTTAAACAATCGGAACATCATCATCAGAGTCATTGCCGTGTGCCAGTTCTTTCCCTTCCAGACGAGAATTTTCCTCAACAAGCATTGATGTTGGATGCTCCAGATCCTCGCACTTAACCTGAGCTTGCGCCTTATCCTTGGACTCCCTCTCCATCCTCTCCTTCTCAATGAGACCTGCAAAGTCTCCTGCAATATTCGACGCTCGAGCATCTGCCTCCCCATTCGTATTCATCCATTCACGAACACCCTCTATCATTGTCACAACATGCCCAAGATCTCGTTTATTCTCTTCGATTTCAACAGAATCTTCTTTAAATTCCTCAATTATCTCCACAAGCCTCAATAATCTAACCTCCAACGCCTTGTTCGTCTCCTTTAATCCACGAACCTCATCCATGACCTTCTTCTTTTCAACAAAAAAACTGCAGCACACGAGCCTCCACCTGCCCGTACTTCTGCTTCCATTCAAGAACTTCGTCATGCACCCGTGTCTTTGCACATTGCAGATCAATCAACTTCTCCTCGAACTCCCTCTCCTTTTTTTGCATCTCCTCTGCCCGAGCTTGTTCCTTGAGCCCCCCTCTCTCAGAGTGTTGCGTTCTCGCTCAAAAATTGTCACCTGATGTGTGAGAATTAGACAGTCTCGTTGGTACCGGCTGGCTTCTTGGCTTGCGACGACCTTCGCCAGCACGAACTCCGACTCGAGCAGAGCACTGCTTAGTTTCTCATCCTCTAGCATGTGCTCGAGCTCTCCAATTCTGGCCCTGAGGCCATGGTCTTCTTCCATGTTGTTTTCAGTCTCAAGCGCCATGGAGGAACCGAGAAAAAACCGTGCAAAGAGAAAGAGCAGTGCAGAGAGAGCACGACAAAGAGAACTGAGCAAAAGCAGTGTAAAAAGAGCAGTGCAAAGGGAACTTTGACTCTTCACTACTGATTTCTTCCAACTTGTCAATTTTTGTACACAATCAAACAGAGACAAACTCTACGTTAGTCCTATACAACGCTTGTGTGCGCTTTTGCAGCATTTATTTTACCGATCTCTTGCATGCACTGTTTACAGGTGGTGCCGGAGTTTTCAGGGTTCCAGGAAAAGCAGACGGTGAGCTTGAAGGAGCCATGAGGCCAATAGGGTGACTCAATGAAGAAACAGAGGCTTTTGTTTTACCAGTAGCCGCCTCCTTAAGTTTCTTTCGCCTTTTAACAAGCGGAACTTCATCATCAGAGTCATTGCCGTGTGCCTGTTCTTTCCCTTCCAGACGAGAATTTTCCTCAACAAGACTTGATGTTGGGGGCTCCAGATCCTCGAACTTAACCTAAGCTTGCGTCTTATCATTGGACTCCCTCTCCATCCTCTCCTTCTCAATGAGACCTGCAAATTCTCCTGTAATATTTGACGCTCGAGCCTCTGCCTCCCTATGCTTATTCATCCATTCACAAAAACCCAATATCATTGTCACAGCATGCCCAAGATCTCGTTCATTCTCTTCGATTTCAACACAACCTTCTTTAAATTCCACAATTATCTCCACAAGCCTCAATAATCTAACCTCCAATGACGCGTTCTTCTCCTTTAATCAACAAGCCTCATCCACGACCTTCTTCTTTTCATCAAAAAATTGCAGCGCACGAGCCTCCACCTGCCCGTACTTCTGCTTCCATTCAAGAACTTTGTCATGCACCCGTGTCTTTGCACATTGCAGATCAATCAACTTCTCCTCGAACTCCCCCTCCTTTTTCTGATCTCCTCCACTCGTGCTTGGTCCTTGAGCCCCCCCTCTCTCAGAGTGTTACGTTCTCGCTCCAAAATTGTCACCTGATTTCTGAGAATTAGACAGTCTCCTTGGTACCTGCTAGCTTCTTGGCGTGCGACGAACTTCGCCAACACGAACTCCGACTCAAGCTGAGCACGGCTCTGTTTCTCCTCCTCTGGCATGTGCTCGAGCTCAGCAATTCAGCCCCTGGGGCCATGGTCTTCTTCCATGTTGTTTTCAGTCTCAAGCGCCAGAGAGGAATCGAGAAAAAACATTGCAAAGAAGAAGAGCAGTGCAGAGAGAGCACGGCAAAGAGAACCGAGGAAGAGCAGTGCAAAAAGAGCAGTGCAAAGGGAACTGTGAGTCTTCACTGCTGATTTCTTCCTACTTGTTAACTTTTGGTCCTTGAGCCCCCTCTCTCTCAGAATGTTGCGTTCTCACTCCAAAATTGTCACCTGATGTCTGAGAATTAGACAGTCTCCTTGGTACCTGCTGGCTTCTTGGCTTGTGACGAGCTTTGCCACCATTAACTCCGACTCGTGCAGAGCACTGCTCTATTTCTCCTCCTCTATTATGTGCTCGAGCTCTGCAATTCTGGCCCTGAGGCCATGGTCTTCTTCCATGGTGTTTTCAGTCTCAAGCGTCATGGAGGAACCGATAAAAAACAGTGCAAATAGAAAGAGCAGTGATGAGAGGGCACGGCAAAGAGAACTTAGTAAGAGCAGTGCAAAAAGAGCAGTGCATAGGGAACTGTGAGTATTCACTACTGATTTCTTCCAACTTGTTAATTTTTGCACAGAATTCATCAGAGACAAACTCTACGTTAGTCCTATACAACGCTTGTGTGCGTTGTTTGCAGCATTTATTTTACCGATCTCTTGCATGCGCTGTTTGCAGATGGTGCCGGAGTTTGCTGGATTCCAGGAAAAGCAGACGGCAAGCTTGAAGGAGCCTTGAGGCCAGCAGGGTGACTCAATGAAGAACCAGGGGCTTTTGTTTTTCCAGTAGCCTCCTCTTTAAGTTTCTTTTGCCTTTGAACAAGCGGAACTTCATCATCAGAGTCATTGCCATGTGCCTGTTCTTTCCCTCCCTGACGAGAATTTTCCTCAACAAGCCCGGATGTTGGAGGCTCCAGATCCTTGCCCTTGACCTAAGCTTGCGTCTTATCCTTAGACTCCCTCTCCATCCTCTCCTTCCTAATGAGACCTGCAAGGTCTCCTGCAATATTCGACGCTCGAGCCTCTACATCCCCATGCTTATTCATCCATTCACGAACACCCTCTATCATTGTCACAGCATGCCCAAGATCTCGTTTATTCTCTTCGATTTCAATAGAATCTTCTTTAAATTCCTCAATTACCTCTACAAGCCTCAATAATCTAACCTCCAACGTCACGTTCTTCTCCTTTAATCCACGAACATCATCCACGACCTTCTTCTTTCATCAAAAAACTGCAGCGCACGAGCCTCCACTTGCCCGTACTTCTACTTCCATTCAAGAACTTCGTCCTGCGCCCGTGTCTTTGCACACTACAGATCAATCAACTTCTCCTCGAACTCCCTCTACTTTTTCCGTATCTCCTCCGCCGAGCTTGGTCATTGAGCCCCCTCTATCTCAGAGTGTTGCGTTCTCGCTCCAAAATTGTCAACTGATGTCTGAGAATTAGACAATCTCCTTGGTACCTGCTAGCTTCTTGGCTTGCGACGAGCTTCTCCAGCATGAACTCCGACTCGAGCAGAACACGGCTCTGTTTCTCCTCCTCTAGCATGTGCTCGAGCTCTGCAATTCTGGCCCTGAGGCCATGGTCTTCTTCCTTGTTGTTTTCAGTCTCAAGCACCATGGAGGAACTGAGAAAAAACAGTTCAAAGAGAAAGAGCAGTGCAGAGAGAACACAGCAAAGAGAACTAAGGAAGAGCAGTGCAAAGGGAACTGTGAGTCTTCACTGCTCATTTTTGGTCCACAGGGTACACTTTTTTCATTCTTAATGTGACTCGCTGCAAATCAATGTGATGTCTTAGGTATTAAATGCCCTCTGTGCTTTCTGTGTAACACCCAACAGGCGTCCCGCAAAAGGAAATGCATTTATGCATATATGCACAGATTTTTGGACCTTTTTTATACACCGTAAATAAAATTTTTGGACATTTAACATACTTGTGAAGAGAATGGACCTTCTTTTAGGACCTTCTGTTTTTTTCTTTTTTTCTTTTCTGTTTTATTTTATTTTTTATTTTATTTTATTTTATTTTATTTTATTTTATTTTATTTTATTTTATTTTATTTTATTTTATTTTTTTATTTTATTTTTTTTACATACCCAAAAAAAGAAGGGAAGGGACCTCGTTTTAAGTAATTTTTCTTTAAAACTTTTTTTTGAAGCATTAATTTCTCTTTAAAAGTACTTACCCAAAACGGTGAGCTTGAAGGAGCCTTGAGGCCAGCAGGGTGACTCAATGAAAAACCAGAGGCTTTCGTTTTGCCAGTAGACACCTCTTTAAGTTTCTTTAGCCTTTGAACAAGCAGAACTTCATCATCAGAGTCATTGCCGTACGCCTGTTCTTTCCCTTCCAGACAAGAATTTTCCTCAACAAGCCTTAATGTTGGAGGCTCCAGATCCTCGCATTTAACCTGAGCTTGCGTCTTATCCTTGGACTCCCTCTCCGTCCTCTCCTTCTCAATGAGACCTGCAAAGTCTCCTGCAATATTCGACGCTCGAGCCTCTGCCTCCCGATGCTTATTCATCCATTCGCGAACACCCTCTATCATTGTCACAGCATGCCCAAGATCTCGTTTATTCTCTTCGATTTCAACAGAATCTTCTTTAAATTCCTCAATTACCTCCACAAGCCTCAATAATCTAACCTCCAACGACGTGTTCTTCTCCTTTAATCCACGAACCTCATCCACGACCTTCTTCTTTTCATCAAAAAACTGCAGCGCACGAGCCTCCTCCTGCCTGTACTTCTTCTTCCATTCAAGAACTTTGTTCTGCGCTCGTGTCTTTGCACTTTGCAGATCAATCAACTTCCCCTCGAACTCCCTCTCCTTTTTCCGCATCTCCTCCACCCGAGCTTGGTCCTTGAGCCCCCCCTCTCTCAGAGTGTTGCGTTCTCGCTCCAAAATTGTCACTTGATGTCTGAGTATTAGACAGTCTCCTTGGTACCTGATGGCTTCTTGGCTTGCAACGAGCTTCGCCAACACGAACTCCGACTCGAGCAGAGCACGGATCTGTTTCTCCTCCTCTAGCATGTGCTCAAGCTCTGCAATTCTGGCCCTGAGGCCATGGGCTTCTTCCATGTTATTTTCAGACTCACGCACCATGGAGGAACCGAGAAAAAACAGTGCAAAGAGAAAGAGCATTACAGAGAGAGCATAACAAAGAGAACTGAGGATGAGTAGTGCAAAAAGAGTAGTGCAAAGGGAACTGTGAGTTTTCATTGTTAATTTCTTCCAACTTGTTAATTTTTGTACACAGTTCAACAGAGACAAACTCTACGTTAGTCATATACAACGCTTGTGTGCACTGTTTGCAGCATTTATTTTACCGATCTCTTGCATGCGCTGTTTGCAGGTGGTACCGGAGTTTGCAAGGTTCCAGGAAAAGCCTTACCGATCTCAGTGTCATTGACGTACGCCTGTTCTTTCCCTTCCAGACAAGAATTTTCATCAACAAGCCTTAATGTTGGAGGCTCCAGATCCTCGCACTTAACCTGAGCTTGCGTCTTATCCTTAGACTCCCTCTCCGTTCTCTCCTTCTCAATGAGACCTGCAAAGTCTCCGGCAATATTCGACGCTCGAGCCACCGCCTCCCCATGCTTATTCATCCATTCGCGAACACCCTCTATCATTGTCACAGCATGCCTAAGATCTCGTTTATTCTCTTCGATTTCCACAGAATCTTCTTTAAATTCCACTATTACCTCCACAAGCCTCAATAATCTAACCTCCAACGTCGTGTTCTTCTCCTTTAATCCACGATCCTCATCCATGACCTTCTTCTTTTCATCAAAAAAAGTGCAGCACACGAGCCTCCACCTGCCTGTATTTCTTATTCCATTCAAGAACTTCGTCATGCGCCCGTGTCTTTGCACATTGCAGATCAATCAACTTCTCCTCGAACTCCCTCTCCTTTTTCCGCATCTCCTCCGCCCGAACTTGGTCCTTGAGCCCCCTCTCTCTCAGAGTGTTGCGTTCTCGCTCCAAAATTGTCACCTGATGTCAGAGAATTAGACAGTCTCCTTGGTACCAGCTGGCTTCTTGGCTTGCGACGAGCTTCGCCAGCACGAACTCCGACTCGAGCAGAGCACTGCTCTGTTTCTCCTCCTCTATCATGTGCTCGAGCTCTGCAATTTTGGCCCTGAGGCCATGGTCTTCTTCCATGTTGTTTTCAGTCTCAAGCGCCATGGAGGAACCGAGAAAAAACAGTGCAAAGAGAAAGAGCGGTGCAGAGAGAGCACAACAAATAGAACTGAGGAAGAGCAGTGCAAAAAGAGCAGTGCAAAGGGAACTGTGAGTCTTGACTGCTGATTTCTTCCAACTTGATAATTTTTGTACACAATTCAGCAGAGACTAACTCTACGTTAGTCCTATACAATGCTTGTGTTCGTTGTTTGCAGTATTTATTTTACCGATCTCTTGCATGCGTTGTTTGCAGGTGGTGCCAGAGTTTGCAAGGTTCCAGTAAAAGCAGACGGTGAGCTTGAAGGAGCCTTGAGGCCAGCAGGGTGACTCAATGAAGAACCAGAGGCTTTCGTTTTGCCAGTAGCCACCTCTTTAAGTTTCTTTCGCCTTTGAAAAAGAGGAACTTCATCATCAGAGTCATTGCCGTATGCCTGTTCTTTCCCTCCCAGACGAGAATTTTCCTCAACAAGCCTTGCTGTTGGAGGCTCCAGATCCTTGCACTTAACCTGAGCTTGTGTGTTATCCTTGGACTCCCTCTACATCATCTCCTTCTCAATGAGACCTGCAAAGTCTCCAGCAATATTCGACGCTCGAGCCTCTGCCTCCCCATGCTTTATTCATCCATTCACGAACACCCTCTATCATTGCCACAGCATGTCCAAGATCTCGTTTATTCTCTTCGATTTCAACAGAATATTCTTTAAATTCCTCAATTTCCTCCACAAGCCTGAATAATCTAACCTCCAACGTCGCGTTCTTCTCCTTTAATCCACGAACATCATCCACGACCTTCTTCTTTCATCAAAAAACTACATCGCACGAGCCTCCACCTGCCCGTACTTCTGCTTCCATTCAAGAACTTCGTCCTGTGCTCGTGTCTTTGCACACTACAGATCAATCAACTTCTCCTCGAACTCCCTTTCCTTTTTCCACATCTCCTCTGCCGAGCTTGGTCCTTGAGCTCCCTCTCTCTCAGATTGTTGCGTTCTCGCTCCAAAATTGTCAACTGATGTCTGAGAATTAGACAGTCTCCTTGGTACCTGCTGTCTTCTTGGCTTGCGACGAGCTTCTCCAGCACGAACTCCGACTCGAGCAGAGCACGGCTCTGTTTCTCCTCCTCTAGCATGTGCTTGAGCTCTGCAATTCTGGCCCTGAGGCCATGGTCTTCTTCCTTGTTGTTTTCAGTCGCAAGCGCCATGGAGGAACTGAGAAAAACAATTCAAAGAGAAAGAGCAGTGCAGAGAGAACACGGCAAAGAGAACTGAGGAAAAGCAGTGCAAAGAGAACTGTGAGTCTTCACTACTGATTTTTGGTCCACATGGTACACTTTTTTTGTTCTTGATGTGACTCGCTGCAAATCAATGTGATGTCTTACGTATTAAATGCCCTCTGTGCTTTGTGTGTAACAGCCAACAGGCGTCCCGCAAAAGGAAATGCATTTATGCATATATGCACAGATTTTTGGACCTTTTTTTATACGCCGTAAATAAGATTTTTGGACATTTAACTTACATGTGAAGAGAATGGACCTTCTTTTTGGACCTTCTATTTTTTTTCTTTTTTTTAAATTTATTTTATTTTTTATTTAATTTTATTTTATTTTATTTTATTTTATTTTATTTTTTTGTTTTTTATTTTCTTTTTTTTTTACTTACCCAAAAAAAAGAAGAGAAGGGACCTCGTTTTAAGTAATTTTTCTTTAAAACTTTTTTTTGAAGCATTAATTTTTCTTTAAAATTACTTACCCAAAATGGTGAGCTTGAAGGAGCCTTGAGGTCAGCAGGTGACTCAATGAAGAACAAGAGGCTTTCGTTTTGCCAGTAGCAGCCTCTTTAAGTTTCTTTCGCCTTTGAACAAGCGGAACTTCATCATCAGAGTCATTGACGTGTGCCTGTTCTTTCCCTTCCAGACGAGAATTTTCCTCAACAAGGCTTGATGTTGGAGGCTCCTGATCCTCGCACTTTACCTGATCTTGCGTCTTATCCTTGGACTCCCTCTCCATCCTCTCCTTCTCAATGAGACCTGCAAAGTCTCCTGCAATATTCGACGCTCGAGCCTCTGCCTCCCGATGCTTATTCATCCATTCGTGAACACCCTCTATCATTGTCACAGCATGCCCAAGATCTCGTTTATTCTCTTCGATTTCAACAGAATCTTCTTTAAATTCCCCAATTACATCCACAAGCCTCAATAATCTAACCTACAACGTCGCGTTCTTCTCCTTTAATCCACGAACCTCATCCACGACCTTCTTCTTTTCATCAAAAAAAACTGCAGCGCACGAGCCTCCACATGCCCGTACTTCTGCTTCCATTCAAGAACTTCGTCATGCGCCTGTGTCTTTGCACATTGCAAATCAATCAACTTCTCCTCGAACTCACTCTCCTTTTTCCGCATCTTCTCCGCCCGAACTTGGTCCTTGAGTACCCTCTCTCTCAGAGTGTTGCGTTCTCGCTCCAAAATTGTCACCCGATGTTTGAGAATTAGACAGTCTCATTGGTATATGCTGGCTTCTTGGCTTGTGACGAGCTTCGCCAGCACGAACTCCGACTCGTGCAGAGCACTGCTCTGTTTCTCCTCCTCTATCATGTGCTCGAACTCTGCAATTCTGGCCTTGAGGCCATGGTCTTCTTCCATGTTGTTTTCAGTCTCAAGCGCCATGGAGGAACCGAGAAAAAACAGTGCAAAGAGAAAGAGCAGTGCAGAGAGAGCACGACAAATAGAACTGAGGAAGAGCAGTGCAAAAAAAGAAGTGCAAAGGGAACTGTGAGTCTTCACTGCTGAGTTCTTCCAACTTGCTAATTTTTGTACACAATTCAACAGAGACTAACTCTATGTTAGTCCTATACAATGCTTGTGTTCGCTGTTTGCAGCATTTATTTTACCGATCTCTTGCATGCACTGTTTGCAGGTGGTGCAGGAGTTTGTAGGGTTCCAAGAAAAGCGGACGGTGAGCTAGAAGGAGCCTTGAGGCCAGCAGGGTGACTCAATGAAGAACCAGAGGCTTTCGTTTTGCCAGTAACCGCCTCTTTAAGTTTCTTTCGCATTTGAACAAGCGGAACTTCATCATCAGAGTCATTACCGAGCGCCTGTTCTATCCCTTCCAGCGGAGAATTTTCCTCAACATGCCTTGATGTTGGAGGCTTCAGATCCTCGCACTTAACCTGAGCTTGCGTCTTATCCTTGGACTCCCTCTTCATCCTATCCTTCTCAATGAGACCTGCAAAGTCTCCTGTAATATTCGACGCTCGAGCCTCTGCCTCCCCATGCTTATTCATCCATTGGTGAACACCCTCTTTCATTGTCACAGCATGCCCAAGATCTCGTTTATTCTCTTTGATTTCAACAGGATCTTCTTTAAATTCCTCAATTACCTCCACAAGCCTCAATAATCTAACCTCCAACGCCGCGTTCTTCTCCTTTAATCCACGAACGTCATCCACGACCTTCTTCTTTCATCAAAAAACTTCAGCGCACTAGCCTCTACCTGCCCGTACTTCTGCTTCCATTCAAGAACTTCGTCATGTGCCCGTGTCTTTGCACATTACAGATCAATCAACTTCTCCTCGAACTCCCTCTCCTTTTTCCGCATCTCCTCCGCCGAGCGTGGTCCTTGAGCCCCCTCTCTCTCAGAGTGTTGCGTTCTCGCTCCAAAATTTCAACTAATGTCTGAGAATTAGACAGTCTCCTTGGTACCTGCTGGCTTCTTGGCTTGCGACGAGCTTCTCCAGCACGAACTCCGTCTCGAGCAGAGCACAGCTTTGTTTCTCCTCCTCTAGCTTGTGCTCGAGCTCTGCAATTCTGGCCCTGAGGCCATGGTCTTCTTCCTTGTTGTTTTCAGTCTCAAGCGCCATGGAGGAACTGAGAAAAAACAGTGCAAAGAGAAAGAGCAGTGCACAGAGAACACGGCAAAGAGAACTGAGGAAGAGCAGTGCAAAGGGAACTGTGAGTCTTTACTGCTGATTTTTGGTCCACAGGATACACTTTTTTGTTCTTGATGTGACTTGCTGCAAATCAATGTGATGTCTTACTTATTAAATGCCAGCTGTGCTTTGTGTGTACGCCAACAGGCGTCCCGCAAAAGGAAATGCATTTATGCATATATGCACAGATTTTTGGACCTTTTTTTATACGCCGTAAATAAAAATTTTGGACATTTAACATACATGTGAAGAGAATGGACCTTCTTCTTGGACCATTTGTTTTTTTTCTTTTTTATTTTATTTTATTTTATTTTTTATTTTATTTTATTTTATTTTTTTGTTTTTTTATTTTCTTTTTTTTTACTTACCCAAAAAAAGAAGAGAAGGGACCTCGTTTTAAGTAATTTTTCTTTAAAACTTTTTTTTGAAGCATTAATTTTTCTTTAAAACTTGTTTTTCGCTTTCTTAGTTGCAAATAGTATCACCAAAGTTCATATCATATCCCACAATATCTCCCGGGGAATGCCTACAGTAAAGAAGCGGCGCAACATCATTAGTTTTCTGACGTGGGCATAAATCCATGTTTCATCAGCTGCCTCAATGGCTTGACACGTCACCAAAACAGCAAACATCAAGATTGGAACCAAGATCATCGCCGTCAACATACAAAGTGGTACATGATTCAATGCTGCAGAAAAAAGTGTAGAGAGAGAGAGGTTCAGTCCTCTATTATGCCGTTAACTCAGCGAACACGTTATTTTTTCAAAAAAAAAATCTGTTATAATCAGAGCCTTGTTGTTCTCGACGCCTGATTTTGACGGGACTTTATTTTTTTTAAAATCCTGCTCGGATCAGACGCCTGGTCATAAGAGAATCAGACGTCTGGTCGTGATATCAGATGCCGTCAGGTAATCCAGCCGTTAGAGGCTGATGTGGCAACCATTCAGCCCATGTTTAAGCCTTCCATTGGAAGAGCACATGGGCTGAAGCTGACGTGGCACAGCCTCAGCCCATGTTGGTGTTGAATGGTTCAGCACTCCATTAGGAGTGCTCCATTAGGAGTGCTCTGAGGTGTATTGTCACTACTACCCTAACCATTGGCCCAGTTAATTGATGTGGATGATTAGGGTGGATATTTGCAAATTGCTTGGTGTGAACGGGACAACTGTTATTGATGGGGTCAGGTAAAGATAGGATCATGTGGTCCATGAAAACTCTCTGTTTTTTTTTTGATTCATGATGAGAACTCTCTTTGGGATACCAAGCCATGGCCCTCAATTTCTATTTTTGGTTCACTAAAAATTTTGCCAACAAAGGACAAAATATCGTCTTACAACACTTCTTCCCTTTATTCTTCACATGGGGTTATCTGAGACTTTGTTGATGTTTCGCCAAAAGGGGGTCATCTGACACTTCTTCACATGGGGTCATCTGACCCTCAATTTCTATTTTCTATGATTTTTCTAATTAGTGGGTTGGAAGAAGTGGCGATTGGCAAAATTCGTAGGACCGGTGCAATGCATCCATAAATTAATGGATAGGGTGAGTGAGTGTGAATTTTTTGTGTGGAAAAACCTAAAATTTTGTGGAAAAGTCCATTGAGTGAAACTAAATCAAGATAAAACTAAATTTTGAGAATTTCAAATTTTGGAAGAAACTAAATCTGGAAAATACAAAATTTTGGTGGAACTAAAATTTTTGAGGAACTAAATTCTCATGGTAGAACTTAATTTTAATTTTAAATTTTATTGGTAATTAAATTTTGATGGAACTAAAATTTTAAATTTTGAGGAGAATTAAATCTAGATGTAACTAAACTTTGTGGGGGAACTAAATTCTATAAATGGAATTAAATTTTAGTTTGAATGTGGCTAACATTTTTTTTCTGGATGAAATATTTTTAAGATGCCTGGAATTTTTTTCTGGATATTTTGAAAAATCCGTTGATAGAATTTTAATTGGATTGAATTTTTTCGGGAGAAATATTTTAAATGCCTCATAATTGGTCACAGGTTATGACTAGCCCCGTACTATAAATTATAGCTATAAATTATAGCTGACACACGATTTCACCAAGTTCATGCACCAGCTCAGATGTAAATTATCGCATAGGACGGTCGGTCTAGAGCTGAATTGTTCTGCTGAGAATCACGAAATCATAACAAGTAGAAAAAATTAAGAAAGGTTGGAACACACGAAACATGGAATCAGCGAGCCAACAGACTCATGCCTCAGCATGCACGTTCACACAAACAGATGTGCATGCACGAAGACAAAGGGATGCACGCAAACACGTTACGCATACACACTTATGCACACACGCACCTCTGCATGCACAGTCACACTGGCATGTGCATGTGCTTAGCGAAAAACTGATATCCTTAACAAGCCATATTATAAATTATAGCTGACACACAATTTCACCAAGTTCGTGCACCTCCGATGTAAATTATCCACCTCCGATGTAAATTATCACATAGGACTGTCTCGAGCAGAATTGTTCTGCTGAGAATCACGAGGATACCATAACAAGTAGAAAAAATTAAAAAAAATTGAGAAACACACGAAACATGGAATCAGCGAGCCAACAGACTCATGCCTCAGTATGCACGTTCACACAAACAGATGTGCATGCACGAAGACAAAGGGATGCACGCATACAAACTTTATGCACACACGCACCTCTGCATGCACAGTCACACTGGCATGTGCATGTGGAGAGCGAAAAGCGAAGGTGCCAGATATTACACTTCCACAATATATAACAGTACAAGCAGCCTAGCACTCGGAAGCCATGTCAGCATTGTTTAATCTTATACCTTATATTTTCCGATGTATCAATAAAAAATCTTATAGCTTAAGTACCAGTATCAGACCATCAAAATGCTACAAAATGGTAAGCAAAACGAAGAAAACAGGAAAAAAGAAAACAAAAAATATTGCCATTTTGGTTGTCCCTACTTCATGTCATACGATGTATTCACTAGAAAACATGGCATGCTGGCGCATGTTCAAAAGGATAACCGCTCTGCCATACATGTTTATGCCCGTGTTCTATCAATTTACTGTGTGTGTCCTGCTTTTGGAGGATCTTACCAAACATCAGACAGATCTACATCTTGATCTTCATTACCATCAAGGCTCACCAATCTGTTGGTCCCATGAATCTGTTCTTTGGCAGTCATGTTATCAGAATCTTCGCATGACTCCTCAGGAATAGCTTTTATGATGTAAACCTGGATAAATGTACAAAACACCATGGTCTAGTGAGGATACACAGCATAATGTCACTTAGGAATTGGTATTTGTTTTAGATTCACAAAGATCTGATTTATGATAATACACATCCATGATGTACCCCGAGAAAAATGTCGTCATAAATACTAGGAGCATGCTTACAATAATTAAATGAACTTATATCCTCTATCTGAGGGTTGTATACCTGCACTATGGCTTTAGAAAGGTTCGGAAAGCTGGAAGCCCAGTTCAAGTCTGCACGATAAATGCTTGGTTGTGCTTGTTCGACAAATGAATGAACCACTCTTGAACATAAAATTATGCTCAGTAAAATAAACAAACATGAACACATCCTGTTTGAAATCGGATAGTGCTCGAGCACGGCTTGAATAGGCTCGGATAAGCTTGGCTCGACTTTGTGTTTGAGGTTGACTTATTTATTGTGAATCGGTGATCGACTTGCAATAAATCATTATGTATAGCTATAAATAAGCTCAAGAAGCACGACACTTGCTCGAATTGATTTTGTATAAGCTCGTTCAAACTCATTTGATAACCAAAACAAGACAATCTTAAACATAAACATAATTTTAAGCTCAATAAGATAAATGAACATTACTAAGTAATCTTAAATAACATAATTTTTTGCTTTCAAAATC